>CM061063.1:116741740-116986587 GCA_030762895.1 Sophora flavescens
GCTTGAAGATGAAGAACTACAAAGAAGAATCACAAAGGATCTCAAGCAATATTAGATTATCAATGTAAAGAAATATTTTAAGTTTTTCTTTTTGAAATAGCTCTCATAAAAACAAATTTAAAAGGTTTCCATAAAGAAAAATGAACTTAGAATGAAAAAGGATCATTTGAAAGTTCTGTACATCTATGTGTACATCGATGTACTTTCAGTTAATTGACTAACTTTTAATGAAAATCAATGTGTACATCAATGTTTAAATAGTATACATCAAAGTATACGTCGATTGATTGAGACTGACTTGATACAAATGCAAAACAAGCTTCAGTACATCGATTGCACAATCGATGTATAATGATTAACAGAAGCTGACACTTTTTGCAAAGAGCTTACAATCGATTGACCAATCGATGCATAAGGCTGAACAGAAGCCAACACTTATGGAAACATGCATCCAATTGATTGGTACATCGATGTAAACACGGAACATAAGTTAAGTCTTTTAAAACTGATAGAACAATCGATTAGTACATCGATGCATAAGCCCAAACAGAGGCAAAGACTTTTGAAACCCATTGTGCAATCGATTTACCAATCAATGTAAAGACATATGGGCTGAGAAATCTTATGTTTTTCAAGAACACAATTGATGTACACATCAATGTATCAGTCAGAATCAAGAACTTTCAAGAACCCAATCAATTAGGCAATCGATGTATTCAGTTATAAAAATTGAATCTTTGATCAATACATCGATTAGACAATCGATTGACTGATAACTGAAATTTTTCAATGAAAGTTTGTTTTGATCTTAACTGACTTTTGAAGTGTGCCCAACGGATCTATTTTGATATACTACTATATAAAGGCATGGGCAAACACTTTCTAAACAACAATTCACTCAATACTGAGATTAAACACAAAATTCATTGAGTGACCTTTTCATTGAGAATATATGAGATATTTCTGTTATAGCTTCAATTTGTAATATTTGATTTCTTAGAATCTAAATCAAGAACCTTTCTTACTTCAAAAGGAAGATTAGAGAGAAGGTGTTCTCTCTGTGTAGATCAAGAGTATAAGGGACTCTTGGTGGTTTGACAATATTAGAAGGGACTCTTGGGAATTACAAGATTGCTTTGACTGAAAAGATTTCAATTAGGTAGAAGGAACCTGGGAGTTGAAGCTTGTAAAGAATCCTGTAATTGTTTTGATTTCTAGTGGACGAACCTCACTGTGAAGTGGGGACTGGATGTAGGTTTACCAGATGAGGTAGCCGAACCAGGATAAAATCTCGGTTTGCATTTCTCTCTATCCCTTAACTCTTTTAATTGCTTTTATTTGATGAATGTGTGATTAGGTAAATTGTTAAGGAGTAAATCTGTGAATGCATAATATCTGAATCAATGTTTTCATCTCCCTCTTTCTTGTAAAAGAATAAAGTTTTGAATCTTTCACTAAGCAAAAACTTGTTTTGGTTTAAGTTGGTTGACAAAACATTTTCAAGAAGTTGAGAAAAGTTTCTGTTTTTGCAAAAAGGGGAAAAGTTTTCAAAATAACACGTACTCAATTCAACACCCCCCCCCCCCCCCCTGAGTATCTAGAAGCCACAACCAACAATTGGCATCAGAGCTTTCACTCTTGTGTACAGCTTAATAGCTTAAGAGGATGGCTTCAAATGACATCTTGGGAGAGGGGACTTCTCTAGAAAGACCCCCTGCATTCAATGGCACTGCCTACATGTATTGGAAAGAAAGGATGTTAATATTCCTTGAGGCAAGTGGTCTTGATGTATTAGATGCTGTTGAGAATGGTCCATTCATCCCTTTGTTCTTGATGCAAATGGCGCCGAGACAAATAAGCCTAAAGCTGAGTGGGATGATGATGACAAGAAAAAAGTAGGTTATAATGCTAAAGCTAAAAATATTATAACTGCTGCTTTGAGTTATGATGAATTTTTCAGGGTATCAAATTGTAAGACATCAAAGCAAATGTGGGATACGCTGCAAATTACTCATGAAGGGACAAGTGATGTGAAGAAAGCAAGAATGAACTCACTCATGCACGAATATGAACTCTTTCACATGAAGAAATATGAAGATATCAATGATATGAAAAGGAGATTCACCCATATTGTGAGTCAACTAAATGGACTTGGAAAGAATATTTCAGATGAACAACAAATCAACAAAGTTATAAGGTGTTTGACAAGATAATGGTAACCAAAAATCACTGCTATAGCTGAATCAAGAGACTTAGAAACCATGAACAATGCTATACTATTTGGAAAGCTTAAAGAACATGAGATGGAGCTTCATAGGCTGAATGATCATGAAGGGAAAGAGAATTAGAAGAAAGGCTTATCACTAAAAGCACAAATCTCCTAAGAAGTTCTTGACAATGATGAAGATAACGAAGTTGAGGAAGATGAATACTCAGAAGAAGACATGGGACTGCTGGTCAGAAAATTCAAAAGGTTTCTCAAGAAGAATAAAACCTTCAACAAAAAGCCCTCAAACTTCTTTTCCAAAAAGAATTTCTCAAAAGGTGAAAGTTCAAATACAAATGTAAAATGCTATGAATGTGGCAAACCTGGACACTACAAGAATGAATGTCCAAAGCTTCAAAAGAAGGACAAACATGACAGCTATAAGTCCAAAGATAAGAAGAACAAAAAGTCAAGGAGAGCATACATAGCATGGGAGGAAAATGACATAGATTCCTCTGAAGAATCTGAGTAAGAAGAGGCAAATCTCTGCCTTATGACTAGTCATCAAAGTCATAATGAAAATGAAGATGAAGTAAATGATCTTCCCCATACTTATGATGAACTTCAAGATGCTTTTGATGAATTGCATAGTGAATATCTGAAAATTGCTAAGCAATTATTGTCATCTAGGACAGTCATTGCTAAACAATGTAGTGAATATGCAACTTTTCAAATTAAGAATAAAGAACTAGAAGCTAAAAACAGTAGGCTAAATGCATCTAGTTCTACATGCTCCAAATGCAATATTATGGCAAAAGAGGTAGAGAAATTGAAAAGTACTCTCTCCAAATTCACAATGGGAAAACATAACTTAAATGTCATATAAGGACAACAAAAAGGAGTATATGATAAAGCTGGAATAGGTTACCAACCAGCAATGCATGAAAAAGCTTTTATGAAACTCTTTGTTGCACCTAAGTCATCTACTAGTCCCTTTGTCAAATGTTTCTATTGTGCAAGAAAAGGACACACTGCTTCTACATGCTACTTTAGAAATCCTTCAAGGATAAGTATCAAACAAATTTGGGTTCCTAAGGGAACTTATGTCATGACTAACACCAAAGGACCTAACAAAATTTGGGTACCTAAGACAAATGGTTAAAAATCTATTTTGTAGGTGTGTTTGAAGGCTAAAAGCTCAAGTTGGTATTTAGATAGTGGCTACTCCAAACACATCACTGGAGACATCACAAGATTCACTTCCTTTACTTCAAAACAAGGAGGAAATGTAACATATGGTGACAACAATAAAGGAAGAATACTTGGTGTTGGCACTATTGGAAAGGGTCCAACAACTCAAATTGAAGGAGTTCTCTATGTTGAATGACTCAATCACAAGCTTCTAAGCATAAGTCAACTTTGTGATAAAGGGTATAAGGTAGACTTTAACTCAAATGTGTGTATGATTGAATCTAGACATGATAAGAATATGAACTTGATGGGAAATAAAGTTTACAATAGAAGAACTCAAACTATAGAAGAATTTGTACATGTTATATTTGATGAATCTAACCCTAAAAGGTTAGGAAAGGATATTTGTGATGATGCCGCAGAAACATCCGAAGAAACTCAACTTGAAGAAAAGCAAGACAATGCAAAAGTAGAAGGAGCTGTAGAAAATCCAGAAGAGGAACAAAATGATGAACTACCTAAGGAGTGGAGAATTGCAAAGAATAACCCAACATTACTGGTGAAATATCCAAAAGGGTAACTTCTAGACACTCTTTAAGAAATGCATGTAATAACATGGCTTTTGTTTCTCAAATTGAACCAAAAACAATAGATGATGCAATAGTTGATAAAAACTGGATCATGGCAATGCAAGAAGAACTAAATCAGTTTGAAAGAAACAAAGTTTGGGAACTTGTTCCAAAACCCAAGGATAAACAAATAATTGGTACAAAATGGGTCTTTAGGAACAAACTTGATGAAAATGGAATCATAGTAAGGAATAAGGCTAGATTAGTAGCCAAAGGCTATAATCAAGAAGAGGGAATAGATTATGATGAGACATATGCACCTGTGGCTAGATTAGAAGCTATTAGAATGTTTCTAGCATTTTCATGTATCATGAATTTCAAGTTATATCAAATGGATGTTAAAAGTGCATTCCTAAATGGTTTTATACAAGAAGAAGTATATGTTAGTCAACCACCTGGTTTTGAAATGAATGAATTGCCCAATCATGTTTATAAACTTACCAAAGACCTATATGGACTTAAACAAGCTCTAAGAGCTTGGTATGAAAGATTGAGTAACTTTTTATTACAAAAAGGTTTTATTAGAGGTAAGGTTGACACAACACTTATCACAAAAAGAAAAAGGTCAAAATATACTGCTTGTACAAATATATGTTGATGATATTATATTTGGTGTTACTAATGATTCGCTGTGTAAGGAATTTTCCAAGTTGATGCAAAATGAATTTGAGATGTCCATGATGGGAGAACTAACTTTCTTCTTGGGACTTAATGTGATGATGGAACCTTCATTACCCAAGCAAAGTATTGCAAGGAACTACTGAAGAAGTTTGGCATGGAGAATGCAAAGGAAATGACAACTCCAATGAGTCCATCATGTTACCTGGACAAGGATGAAAAAGGTAAAACTGTAGACATATCCAAATACAGAGTTATGATTGGCTATTTGCTTTACCTTACAGCTAGTAGGCCTGATATAATGTTTAGTGTTTGCATGTGTGCAAGATATCAATCAAACCCTAAGGAAACTCATTTAACAGTTGTAAAGAGAATCATGAAATATTTGCTAGGAACTAAAGATATGGGTTTATGGTATGCTAAGGGATCAACTTGTAGTCTAATAGGATACTCTGACTCTGACTTTGCTGGATGCAAGTTAGATAGGAAGAGTACTGGTGGAACCTGCCACTTACTTGGGAACTCACTAGTTTCCTGGTTTAGTAAGAAACAAACAAGTGTGGCTTTGTCAACTGCTGAAGCAGAATATGTTGCAGCAGGAAGTTGTTGTGCACAAATCCTTTGGATGAAACAACAACTCATTGACTATGGTGTTCTCTTAGAGAAAGTTCCAATTAAATGTGACAACACTAGTGGAGATATAGTTATTGAATATGTGGATAAATCTAAGCAATTAACTGATATTTTCACCAAACAATTAGCTAAAGAAAGCTTCTATTATATAAGAAGAGAACTGGGAATAATTGATCCATCCTATGCTTGATGTTTTGTATGGTTGAATGCATGAATGCTTGATATTTGGTCTCAGTGCATCGATTAGCCAATCGATTAGGTAAAGCCAAACACATAACTTTAAAGCTAGTACACAGATTGTGCAATCCATGTATAAATCTAAAAATCTGATTTTAACATATATACATCGATTGACACATCGATTGTTAGACAAAATTAGAAAACAAGCCTCTTTGGAAGTCCTTATACATCGGTTCCAACATCGATTTACCTGCTATGAAAATCCAAATCTGATCTGCTATAAATCAATTTGTACATCGATTGATCAACTGATCCAATAAGCACTACTTTCTGAAAGTGCATATGCATCGATTGATATATCGATGTACTTGGGTTAAAATTGATAATCCTGTATATACATCGATTATAACATCGATTGAAGTGAAGTTTCCAGAACTTGAGACTCACTGACTTGCCCTATACATCTATTCCTACATCGTTTGAGTGTATATTGCTATTAATGAACTATCTGACATAGCTTATACATCGATTTACACATCGATTGAGTACAAGTTTCAGAACTTGGTACTCTCTGACTAATGCTATACATCGTTTGACACATCGATTAACGTAGTTCAAAAATCAATCCTGATACTTCATACATCGATTGACTGAAGTGTTGAACAAACTAAAAACCACTAATTAATCGATTGATACATCGATTGACTGATCTGATTCTATAAATACCCAGCTTTCCCTCCAAATTTGTCATATTTCCAAATCAAATCTTCAGAACCCAAAACCCTAATAGAGCTCGAAAATTGCTAAAATGGCTTGTGTGAAGCAAACTGCACCCATTACTCCAGTACAATCCAACTATATATCATCATCTTCAACTCATTCCTCCACACCTCAACAACTTCCCCCCATAGCCACACCTTCACGCCCTAAGAGGAAGGAAATAGAGAAAACCCAAACCTCTCAGAGGCAAGGAAAGCAACAACTTAAAGAACCTGTCAAGAAGAAAGATTCTAAAGGAAAGGAAAGGGTTGGTGAGACCTCAAGTCCTACACCAAAGAAGAAGGAAGTCAAGAAGAAGGTGACTAAGGAAGTGCCTAAAAAGAAAGAACAGAAAAAGAGGAAGAGAACAGAGGAGGAGGATGAGGATATCAGTGTTGAGATAGAACTCTTAAAAAGGCATTTCTCTGATGAAGACTATATCATGCTTTATAAGAAATATTTTAAGCATAGAGATACACATGAGGCTAGGACTGTTGATTTCAATTACTTTGAGAAAAATGGATTCACATTTCACAAAATTCTTGAACACTACAAGTTAGGAGAATTTATGCAGACCAAAAGTGACATTTACCCAACCCTAATTAAGGCATTTTGCTTCACCTTGGAAATGGATAATGTTGGCTTTTCTGCTGAAGTCAAAAACAAAAGAATTGAGATGACTTTTGAAGAATTTTCTCAGTTTACTGTATTAGATTACTTGGGAAGTAATATGGCTGGAATAGGTCCTGACAGTGCTTGGTTAAAAGCTTATGATAAGAGGCTAAGAAGGTCCTCTTGGTTGAAAATGAACCTGAAGGAAGATTGATCAACATTAGCTCAATGCACATTCAACAGAGGCTGCTTCAATATGTGCTAAGAAGGATCTTATTTCCAAGATCAGGAAACCATGTTGTGGTTCAAAACAATGATATTCTGATGCTTTGGGCTATGATTGAAAAGAAACAGCTCAGTTGGAGCTATATCATTGTGAGACACATGGTAGACTGCAGACCCAGTGGAGCACATTACCTTATCCTGGCCTAGTTGTCAAATTGCTTGAGCACTTTGAAGTCTCAATGGAACATGAGGAAAGGTTCCAATCAAGGCAAGCGACTCACAAGTTTGGTGAGGGCATTATAAGCAAGATGAAGTTGGCCAAGAATTCTTATGGTGAATGGGTAAGATTAGTTGGAGATGAACCAAGAGCTGCAATGGACAATGCTGAAACAAATTCCAAAATGGATAAGCTGATAACAATGTTTCAAGTGATCCTTATACATCGGTTCCAACATCGATTTACCTGCTATGAAAATCCAAATCTGATCTGCTATAAATCAATTTGTACATCGATTGATCAACTGATCCAATAAGCACTACTTTCTGAAAGTGCATATGCATCGATTGATATATCGATGTACTTGGGTTAAAATTGATAATCCTGTATATACATCGATTATAACATCGATTGAAGTGAAGTTTCCAGAACTTGAGACTCACTGACTTGCCCTATACATCTATTCCTACATCGTTTGAGTGTATATTGCTATTAATGAACTCTCTGACATAGCTTATACATCGATTTACACATCGATTGAGTACAAGTTTCAGAACTTGGTACTCTCTGACTAATGCTATACATCGTTTGACACATCGATTAACGTAGTTCAAAAATCAATCCTGATACTTCATACATCGATTGACTGAAGTGTTGAACAAACTAAAAACCACTAATTAATCGATTGATACATCGATTGACTGATCTGATTCTATAAATACCCAGCTTTCCCTCCAAATTTGTCATATTTCCAAATCAAATCTTCAGAACCAAAAACCCTAATAGAGCTCGAAAATTGCTAAAATGGCTTGTGTGAAGCAAACTGCACCCATTACTCCAGTACAATCCAACTATATATCATCATCTTCAACTCATTCCTCCACACCTCAACAACTTTCCCCCATAGCCACACCTTCACGCCCTAAGAGGAAGGAAATAGAGAAAACCCAAACCTCTCAGAGGCAAGGAAAGCAACAACTTAAAGAACCTGTCAAGAAGAAAGATTCTAAAGGAAAGGAAAAGGTTGGTGAGACCTCAAGTCCTACACCAAAGAAGAAGGAAGTCAAGAAGAAGGTGACTAAGGAAGTGCCTAAAAAGAAAGAACAGAAAAAGAGGAAGAGAACAGAGGAGGAGGATGAGGATATCAGTGTTGAGATAGAACTCTTAAAAAGGCATTTCTCGGTGAAGACTATATCATGCTTTATAAGAAATATTTTAAGCATAGAGATACACATGAGGCTAGGACTGTTGATTTCAATTACTTTGAGAAAAATGGATTCACATTTCACAAAATTCTTGAACACTACAAGTTAGGAGAATTTATGCAGACCAAAAGTGACATTTACCCAACCCTAATTAAGGCATTTTGCTTCACCTTGGAAATGGATAATGTTGGCTTTTCTGCTGAAGTCAAAAACAAAAGAATTGAGATGACTTTTGAAGAATTTTCTCAGTTTACTGTATTAGATTACTTGGGAAGTAATATGGCTGGAATAGGTCCTGACAGTGCTTGGTTAAAAGCTTATGATAAGAGGCTAAGAAGGTCCTCTTGGTTGAAAATGAACCTGAAGGAAGATTGATCAACATTAGCTCAATGCACATTCAACAGAGGCTGCTTCAATATGTGCTAAGAAGGATCTTATTTCCAAGATCAGGAAACCATGTTGTGGTTCAAAACAATGATATTCTGATGCTTTGGGCTATGATTGAAAAGAAACAGCTCAGTTGGAGCTATATCATTGTGAGACACATGGTAGACTGCAGACCCAGTGGAGCACATTACCTTATCCTGGCCTAGTTGTCAAATTGCTTGAGCACTTTGAAGTCTCAATGGAACATGAGGAAAGGTTCCAAGCAAGGCAAGCGACTCACAAGTTTGGTGAGGGCATTATAAGCAAGATGAAGTTGGCCAAGAATTCTTATGGTGAATGGGTAAGATTAGTTGGAGATGAACCAAGAGCTGCAATGGACAATGCTGAAACAAATTCCAAAATGGATAGGCTGATAACAATGTTTCAAGTGTTTTAGTAGAGGCAAAATAAACAAAACCTAATGATCAAGAGAACTTTGGACTACATGAGTCTAAAGATTAATGCTCTTAAAGGGCATATGGCAACCATCCATGCACACTTAGGCATCCCCATCACTGCACCTCTACCTCTTGAAGCAACTCCAACTTCTGAGGATGTTGTGCACATGGCTAGGCAAGCTGCTGCTGCTATTGAGGAGGAAGAAACTCCAAATGATCAAGCAACTGAGCCTACACAACACAATGAAGAGCCAATGAATAATGAAGATGCTTAGTCTTTATGGTCTCTTAGTGTTTGTGTGATTTCTTTTGAATGGATGACTGTAATGAATGAATATATGATTTGCTGTTATTGCTGTTTTTTTTTTAAATATATTTTGTACTCTCTCACTTGCAACAAATATAGAAATGAATGAATGTTTTGTTTCTCAATGAATATCTCTTATTATATACCTTATAAAAATGTATCTTACATCCCTCATAATTTTTTTTTGATAATGACAAAGGGGGAGAAGGAAAAGGGTACCATACTATATAAACAAATTCTAGTTCATGATCCAAATGTTCAAAAACTGTCACTTAGATAGGGGGAGTTAAAATGAAAATTGCTGCACTATAATCTCTGATATATACCTCCTATAACATTACTTTTAGATTGAACATATGAAGTATGGTAAGTTTGTCATCAATCAAAAAGGGGGAGTTTGTGGAAAAATGACCCTAGTGTATTTTGATTAATGACTAAACTAACTTCAATTACACTTTGATTCACTAATTTCTTGCCAAGTTCGAATATTTTTATAAGATATAATCAGTGCAAGGAAAAGGATGCAAATTATCAAAGGAGCAAAAGAAGGATCATGAAGAAGTGCTTGAAGATGAAGAACTACAAAGAAGAATCACAAAGGATCTCAAGCAATTTTAGATTATCAATGTAAAGAAATATTTTAAGTTTTTCTTTTTGAAATAGCTCTCATAAAAACAAATTAAAAAGGTTTTCATAAAGAAAAATGAACTTAGAATGAAAATTGATTAATTGAAAGTTTTGTACATCTGTGTGTATATCGATGTACTTTCAGTTAATTAACTAACTTTTAATGAAAACCAGTGTGTACATTAATGTATAAATAGTATACATCGATGTATACATCGATTGATTGTGACTGACTTGATACAAATGCAAAACAAGCTTCAGTACATCGATTGCACAATCGATGTATAATGATTAACAGAAGCCAATACTTTTTGCAAAGAGCTTACAATCGATTGACCAATCGATGCATAAGCCTGAACAGAAGCCAACACTTGTGGAAACATGCATCCAATCGATTGGTACATCGATGTAAACACATAATAGAAGTTAAGTCTTTTAAAAGTGATAGAACAACTGATTAATACATTGATACATAAGCCCAAACAGAGGCAAAGACTTTGGAAACCCATTATGCAATCGATTTACCAATCCATGTAAAGACTTCTGGGCTGAGAACACTTATGTTTTTCAAGAACACAATCATGTACACATCTATGTATCAGTTAAAATCAAGAATGTTCAAGAACCCAATCGATTTGGCAATCGATGTATTCAGTTATAAAAATTGAATCTTTGATTAATACATCGATTAGACAATCGACTGACTGATAACTGAATTTTTTCAATGAAAGTTTGTTTTGATCTTAACTGACTTTTGAAGTGTGCCCAACGGACCTATTTTGATATACTACTATATAAAGGAATGAGCAAACACTTTCTAAACAACAATTCACTCAATAGTAAGATTAAACACGAAATTCATTGAGAGAGCTTTTCATTGAGAATACTTGAGATATTTCTATTAGAGCTTCAATTTGTAATATTTGATTTCTTAGAATCTGAATCAAAAACCTTTCTTACTACAATAGGAAGATTAGAGAGAAGGTGTTCTCTCTGTGTACATCAAGATTAGAAGGGACTCTTGGTGGTTTGACAAGAGTAGAAGGGACTCTTGGGAATTACAAGATTGCTTTGACTGAAAAGCTTTCAATTGGGTGGAAGGAACCTGGGAGTTGGAGCTTCTAAAGAATCGTGTAATTGTTTTTATTTCTAGTGGACGAAACTCACTGTGAAGTGGGGACTGGATGTAGGTTACCAGAGGAGGTAGCTGAACCAGGATAAAATCTCGGTTTGCATTTCTCTCTATCCCTTAACTCTTTTAATTGCTTTTATTTGATGACTGTGTGATTCGGCAAATTGTTAAAGAGTAAATATGTGAATGCATAATATCTGAATCAATCTATTCATCTCTCTCTTTCTTGTAAAAGAATATACTTTTGAATCTTTCACTAAGCAAAAACTTGTTTTGCAAAAAGGGGAAAGTTTTCAAAATAACACATACTCAATTAAACCCCCCCCCCCCCCCCCCTTCGAGTATCTGGAAGCCACAACCAACAGAAACTCTACGCTTTGAAGAAGTGATTAAACTTCAACATAAAGTAGAAGAGCTTACCTCAGATCTCGCCAAGTTTGTTATTGTAGAGATAATCTGACTAAACTTTTGGAAAGTCAGAGGCACTCCCTTAACAAAGAAGGTATAGGTTATTCTAGTCAAGAACATCATAAAGGATCAACAAAGTTCTCAAAAATAACTGTCAAATCTGTGTCAGTTGGTTTAAATAAACCTATATGTACCTACTGTGGAAAAGCTAGACATATCATGTCTAAGTGCATTCACAAAAAGAGAAGGAAGTCTTCACAGACTCCTCTTACTAACATAAAAGGAACCAAGAAAATATGGGTACCTAAGTCCATGATCATTCCTGCTGCAGACATGCTTAATATGACAAAGCAAACACCTATCATGGTACCTGGACAATGGATACTCGCGACATAGGACAGGAGAAAGGTCTATGTTCCTAGACCTCCAACCTAAAAAAGGATGGACATGTAACCTTTGGTGGCAACCAGAAAGGAAAAGTTGTTGGTGTAGGTAAAATTGGTGGTAAACCTCCCTTACCTATTATCTGTGATGTCTTATATGTGAAAGGATTAAAACATAATCTGCTTAGCATAAGTCAATTGTGTGATAGTGCATTTTCTGTATCTTTTTCTAAGGATGCATGTATGGTCAATGACAATAGTGGAAATGCCCTCTTTTCACCTAAAAGGCAACACAATCCGTATAAGATTGACCTGTCTGAACTTTCAGATCAAAGTGTAACAAGCTTATGTCTAAAGAGGATGAAAAGTGGATATGACATAAGAAACTAGGACATGTTAGCATGAAACAAATTTCTAAATTGAAAAAGCATGACCTTTTGAGAGGATTGCCTGATATTTCCTTTAAAAAAAGATGTTTTGTGTGATGCATGTCAGAGAGGTAAACAAGTAAAATCAAGTTTCAAATCTAAGAAAGAAGTAACCTCCTCTTGGCCTTTGCAACTGTTACATATGGATCTATTTGGACTAGTCAATGTAGCTAGCCTAGGTGGAAAGAAATATGGTTTTGTCATAGTTGATGACTATTCTAGATTTACATGGGTACTCTTCTTAACCCACAAGGAAGAGTCCTATAAGTCTTTACGGTATTCAGTAAAAGAGTACAGAATGAGCAGGATTTTTGTATCGCTGCTATCAGAAGTGACCATAGGGGTGAATTTGAAAATGAGCAGTTCAAAATGTTCAGTGAGGAAAATGGTATTTCTCACAATTTCTCTGCACCCAGAACTCCACAGTAAAATGGAGTGGTTGAGAGAAAGATGGGCAGAACAATGCTTTATGAAAATAATCTCCCTAAGTACTTCTGGGCAAAAGCCATTAACTGCTTGTTAGGTGCAAAACAGAATTCTGGTTAGACCTATCCTGAATAAGACTCTTTATGAGTTGTGGAAAGGTAGAAAACCCAACATATCATATTTTCATGCATTTGGATGTGAATGTTATATTCTTAATACAAAAGATCATCTTGGCAAATTTGACTCTGAAGTAAATAAAGGCATATTCATTGAATATTCTGAGATGTCTAAAGCTTTTAAAATATTTAACTCTATAACCTCTGTTGTAGAAGAATCAAATCATGTAAATTTTAATGATGGTTTGAAGACTGATAGGGAACTATAAGATCTAGACAATGATATCGCAGGTATTGAACTTAATCCTGCCGTGGAAAATTCTTCATAAATGTCAAAAGTAGACGTGTCTAAAAATCAGACAAGTAATGATACGTCTGAAAAACAGAATGAGAAAAGAGACTGGAAATTCAAAACATATCATCCATAAGATCTTATCGTTGGAAGTCCATCTCAAAGAGTTAGATCCAGATCTGCTTTCAATGAAAATGATAACATGGCCTTCATATCAGATTTAGAACCCAAAAAGATTAAAGAAGCCTTACAAGATGAAAGCTGGATTCTAGCCATGCAAGAAGAACTGAACCAGTTCAAGAGAAATAATGTTTGGACTCTAGTTTCTAAACCCAAAGATAAATCTGTTATTGGAACCAGATGGGTATTTAGAAACAAACTGAATGAAGGTGGAAAATTGGTAAGAAACAAGGTAAGACTAGTTGCTTAAGGGTATAATCAACAGGAAGCTATTGATTTCACTGAAACTTTTCCATCTGTAGCTAGATTAGAAGCAATTAGAATTCTCATGTCCTATGCTGCACAACATGATATAACTCTCTATCAAATGGATGTTAAAAGTGCATTTCTAAATGAGATAATTGAGGAGGAAGTTTATGTCAAGTAACCTCCTGGGTTTGAGGATTCTGAAAATCCTCACCACGTCTATAAGCTTAAGAAAGCTTTATATGGACTCAAACAAGCTCCTAGAGCTTGGTATGATAGATTAAGCACATATCTAATGAAAAATAATTTCATTAGAGGAAAAGTAGACACTACACTTTTCAAGAAATGCTCAAAGAAAGATTTCATTATAGTACAGATTTATGTTGATGATATTATATTTGGTGCTACTAATGAAAAGCTCTAAAAAGAGTTCTCTGAGTTGATGCAGAATGAGTTTAAGATGAGCATGATGGGAGAATTGAAGTTCTTCCTTGGTCTTCAAATAAAACAGACAAGTGATGGAATCTATATCCATCAACAAAAGTACACCGAGGAGCTTCTGAAAAAGTATAAGATGGAAAATTCAAAGTCTATGAGTACTCTTATGCATCCATCAGTTATTCTAAACAAGGAAGAGGAAGGTAAAAAGGTAGATCAAATTGTCTACCGAGGTATGATTGGATCTCTTCTATACTTAACTTCTAGCAAACCTGATATTCAATTCAGTGTTTGTCTATGTGCTAGATTTCAATCAGATCCTAAAGAATCTCATCATATGGCTGTTAAAAGAATTTTCAGATATTAATTGGAACCACTAACCTCGGTATATTATATAAGAAATCTGAAGATTTTAGGTTAGTTGGATTATGTGATGCTGATTTTGCTGAAGATAGAATTGATAGAAAAAGTACCAGTGGAGGATGCCACTTCAATGGAGCAAATATGATCTCCTGGTCAAGCAAAAGGCAAAGCACCATTGCTCTCTCAACTGCTGAAGCTGAGTACATATCTGTAGCAAGTTTTTGGTCACAACTGCTTTGGGTAAAATATCAACTTGAAGATTATTCAATATTTGAGCATAATATACCTATTTGGTGTGATAATACTAGTGCAATTAACTTGTCTAAAAATCCCATACAGCATTCTAGAGCAAAGCATATAAAAATAAAACATCATTTTATTAGAGATTATGTGCAAAAAGATGTTTTTGAAATTAAGTTTGTGAACACTGAGTATCAGTGGGCAGACCTCTTTACTAAACCTTTAAGTGAAGATGGATTTGTTTTTATTAGAAGGAATCTTAATATGTATAATGTGTCTGAATAAGTGTATGTTGATATGTCTGAAAATTTACTTGTCTAAATTTATATACTTGACTCGTCTATTTTCTTTATGGTTTACTCGTCTACTTTAGCCAAGCGTCAGATGAAGTGGCTAAAAGCACTAAGTGCAAACCCTGGCTGAGACACGTGTACATTGCAAAATTTTCCTCCTTTTTCATAAAAACGTTCCATTTTTTTTATAGATGTCTTTTCAAAATTTATTGTTGTTTATGACAATAATCTCCCTCCTTGTTCCCAACGCAAAAAACACTCAAGCGTTTTAACAAAAGTAACTCGTGTCTTTTCAAAATTTCCCACTCACAATATTTGCTAACAATCTCTCTATGAATTCTCTTCGTCTTCAACTTCTCGAAACCTTTCATCTCCGAACCCTAAAATCTTTTTCTCTAAATCAATGGCACCCGAGAGCCTTCTGGAAACTCTGGCTGAGAAGACCAAAATTTCTGTCTCTGAACAGAAGAAGGCGCACCCTAGAAGGGTTCCTAATTTTGATGTGCTTAGGACAAAGGGTTTAGGCGTTCTTCCTGAACTCGCTCATGCTGGATGGTTACCTTTCTTCCAAATTCAAAAACTTGTCTTTCCTGCTCTGGTTAGGGAGTTCTGGAGAACTGCGAAGATTACAAAGGATGACACAACCTCCATGATCTATGGAGATGTGGGTGATGACAATGTCATCATCACTCATGAATCACTTGCTGAAGTGACTGGATGCCCACAAGAAGGTGCTGGGTACAACAAAGAATAGCTGAAGTCTTTGGGAGAAGCAAAAGTAAACTTGGTTCTATATGGAGTTCCAAAACCTAGAATTCCAGACGCCAAGTATCTGACTCCTAATGCAAGATTTCTCCATGTTCTTCTAATTAACCGTGTAATACCTAGGACTGGATCTAGGAATCATGTGAGTAAGATATTAAAGTTTGATATCTACCACTTAATTCTACAGATCAAAGTTGACATTACTGATTAAATTTTTAGACATATGGAGAAAGCTGTCAAAGGAAAGGATAATGACTATCCTTTTGGAATGATCGTGACTAGGATCTTCAGAGCAAACAAATTGAAGGAATTGAGGAAAGTTTGTCATGCTGATCTCTGCACAGAAATTACAACAAAGACTCTATCTTTGATGAGAATCAATCTGACTCCTACCACTGAGCCTGTTGCTGAAGCCTCATCATCAGCACCTGTTGAATATGCTCAAGTGGAAGAAACACTTACTATTCCTGCTGTCAAGGCTGAACCTTTTGTGGAGCCTGTTGAAAAGGAAAGGCCTTAGTTACTGAGGAAGAGGAAAAGAGTTGCTAAAACCTCTACTCAAGCAACTACTAAAAACCCTGATCTGCAAGCTGGAATTACTGAAGCTTCTAATTCTCAGGGTTTTGAACCTGCTAGTAACCCTTCTGTTGAACCTGCTGCATCAGCCTCTGTCCTTAATGCACCCAATGTTTCAAATGTGTTCAAAAGGAAGAGATATGTGCAAGCTGAGGGGGAGTCTCAACCTGAAGAGACTGTGATCCCTAAGAAGAAGAGGAGCACTGTGACAAAGAGGAAATTGGTTCTTCTTCCCTCACCCTCACCAACAAAACAGCAAACAACCACAACAACTTCTATTCCACAACTTTCACCATAAAGAGCACCAACACCACCACAAAAAACACCATCACCACAACCAAAATAGAAAATCCTTACTCCTCCACCTGCTTCACCAAAAATCTCAACTCCACCACATACATCACCTGTTAGACAACCATCACCTATCCATGAACCTTCTGTCTCTGAACCACACACTACTGAACCACAGACTGATGAACCTCACACTTCTGAACCAAACCCAACTGCTTCAGAAGCACATGCGTCTGAAACAGAACCCCAACTATCCAAGCCTCCCACACCACAATCATCTCACCATACTGAGAATCTTCATACTAAGGATGTCAATGATTTTGAGTATTTTGACAATCCCACTCCACCTCCACCTTCACCTAAACCACAAACACATGACCATATCAGAAAATAGTGCTAAGTCCCTCTGAGAATAGTCTTCCCAGACTTATTTTCTGAAACCAGACACAACCCACTCCCCATGGCCACTCTATCTCCCTATCACTTATCTTCTAGAACCACTCCTTTCTGTCTCAGATGAACCATGTTCTAATTTTCTGTATGGCAAAGATCTGGATGTCATTGCCCCCCTGGAAGCTGAAAGGCAGCTTGTGAAGCTGGCCAGAAAATAGAAGAATGCAGGAAGATGGATGCCAAATCCCCATGTTTTCATGAAGCCATCTACTGAGGTCAGGGTGATGCCTGACTCTATGACTTTGAAAGGAGAGCAAAAAGTCATCAACTTGCCACTTGATCAGAAGTTTTCACTCATCAAGCTGAATGACAACAAGTGCAAATATAGAAAGAGGTTGTTCTCAACTGAGACTCATCATGAGTTCCTCAAGGCCAGAGACATCTACTAGAGATGTGGATCCAGTTCTGGGTTGTCAGAAGAAGAAAAGAAAACAATCCCAACCAGAGGTAGCCCAACTTTTGCTCTTTATCCCTTTTCACCATCAATTTACACTTTATCTCCTTTCTTTATTTTAAATTTCCCTCCAATTACCCCAATCACTCCCATAAATCTCATTAGGAGATCTTATGAATTTCTTCTTTCTATTGTAGAATCTCCTCTTCACCATGAAAGAATTCATGGATTTCTTGAAGAATTCTATCCTAATAATGACTTTATCTCAGCTCTTTCAACAAATGTGTTTTTAGATCCTCAGCCCGAGGACAATATTCAAATTGAAAAGTTACCTTCTACACCTCCTCCATCTGCACTTGCAATTGCTCTGGCTACAACAGACTCTACTGCCCCAGTGGTTGCCTATGATCCTGCTGCTCTTCAGAGGCTTGGTGAAATGGCTTCAAGTTTGAAAACTGTCATTCAAAGACAGGATGCTGCCATAGAACAGCAAGCTATTTTTCAAGCTCAGATGCTGGCTCAGCAAGTAGCAACGCAAAGAATGATGGAAGCTTTCTTTAAAATCCAAGAGGGTCCTAGTTCTTAGGTCTTAGGACTTAGTTTTCTTTTAATCTGAGTCATGCAATATACTGTCAGTGATGTCCCTATCACTTGTAATCTTTTCTGACTCTTTATAATATGAGATGAAGTTTTGATCACTTTTGGCTCTCTTTATTTATCTGTTTTATATATCTTTTTGATTGATGCCAAAAGGGGATGAAGTAAAAGTAAAAGCTAACAGAAATTAGAACTTAACTGTTAATAATTCCTAATAATGCCTTCTGTTCCAAAAATTTGCCTTTGCTCTGATATTATATCTGATACCTATTTTTTGCTCTAATGCATAAACTAAGGGGAAGCATAACATACTTTGCTTACTTATATCTGTTTGAAAATTTCTGTTGTTACTTTTTTATATTCAATAAAATCAGAAAAATTATTTGTCATCATCAAAAAGGGGGAGAAATTTGAGACCTCATAAGTCTGTGACACATTCAATGCGTAAATTCTCTAAGTTTTGATGATTTCAAATAGATTAAGTATGGTAATATTGAACCTTATGAAATTACTGATAAGTCTGATAAGTGTGCAGGAAAATAGACTTAAGGTCACTTGTCTAAAAATCTGACCCGTCTAATTTTTAGTACAACATAGTTTTTAGACTTGTCTAAAAACTCACCAGTCTAAAAATTAATCAATTCAGACATAGACCAAGTCAAAGCTCAATCAAGATTCTGATCTAGTTGATGATGTGGCAATAATCACAATTATGAAGAAGCATCAGCAGATCACTCGTCTATGTTTTGGTTCATTATCACCCGTCTAAATCTGGACTGCACAAGCACCCATCTAAATTTCAAACACTGCTACACTTGATAAAGTGTCAGTCTGTCAGAATGAAGTCCAAATCAACCTTATTTGAATAAGATGCATTCCTTAAGGATTTCGAAGACCTCTGGACAATAGCACCAAGGATAAAGAATAAAGAACGTTTGTTTCAAGGTTCTGTACCACAACAGTCACCTTTTAGTTGTTCTAGTACAAAGTAAAAATGCTTTCCAGAAAGTGAACTAAGTGTTACATTGAAAGAGGAAAGCTCTCTGCTGCAAGTACAAGAAGCCTGTTGTTGCAACTCTGATACAACATCTGCTCAGAACAAAAGTGTACTCTTGGAATGCCTTGTTAAAACTCAATGTCCCTAAACATTTAATGCCTACACAGAACGAATCTTTGGCATTAATAGCATTCCAGAAGCTCAAATGATTGAAGTCTTTATATAGATCAAGCCATGAAGATGAAGACAAGAAGTTGAATATCATTAAGAACACTGCGCAAGAAGCATTTACTCACTTCATTAACTTCTTCATTCTTTCATTGAATACTTCTTCAATCGTTTGATATTAATTCAGTCTTTCATACTTCATATTTATTTCACTATCTGAGTGTGATCTGAAAGATTTGCAAGTTGTATTAATTACACAAAACCTTTACTCCTTACTGAGTTGAGTCTAAAGAAGATAGGCGAGAAAAGAATACTTGTTTAAGTGTTGAGATTGGAGAGGCTAGGTGTGAACCAGTATTTTGGGGTGAACCAGTATAAAACTATTGAGTGATATTCCTCTTCCCTTATCTCTTTAAATTGTTTAAGTGTTATTTGTTTAAGCTTTTAACTTGGGGAGTTAATATTGTGAATTTCAATGTCTGTTTTAACCTTCTCTAAGTGCGCGTGTGTTCTGTCTCAAAATTAGACGAGTCACCCGTCTAATTTTCTATTAATTTATTTTTGCTTGTTGTGCCTGCAAAAATAATTTTCAAAGTTTCCTAAAAATTTGGTAAACATATTCAACCCCCCTTCTTGTGTTAACTTTGGTTATTTCAATTATTTGGCAGTAGCTACTAGGAGCTCAGACTTTGTCTCCTCAACTGCAAAAGTGGAAAAGACGTTAGTTTGGGTAAGATTTCCAGGTATGAATCTAGTGTTCTGCGATGAGAGCCTTCTTTTAGCTATGGCATCTGTTATTGGAAGGTTTATCAAGGTTGATGACAACACCTTAAGAGTAGAACGGGGGAAGTTCACTAGGGTGTGCAAGCAAATAGTCCTTAATCAACAGGTAGTTGTGACACCCTCTACCCCGCATATTAATATAAGGCATATACTTGAAAGAGGTAATATAAAAACATGCATTTATTTTGTAAAATAAAAACTGGGTAAAAGATACCACATTATAACACTTAACGTGGTCAGCTTCCAAGCCTTGGTCAAACGAGAACATTAACCAATTAGTTACCAAATCTAATATAATAGAGAGGAAACCAAAAGAGGAGAAACTGTTACCTATACCGATTTGGCATAGACGAACTAGAAGTTCCCACAAGTCTCCAAAGCTCCAACAACGCGATAGGTTTAGAGAAAATAATAATAATAATAGAAAATGACAAACTAAAAAGATACCTAGCTTGGGTTGCCTCCCAAGTAGCGCTTGTTTAACGTCGCTAGCTTGACTTATTAAGAAGCATCCACCTGGATCCCACAGCCCGTGGCATAAGGGCCAAGAGATGCTCATCATGTGAGATCCTCCACCCGGATCCCATGGTTTGTGAAGTGGCAATTTCAGAAGCAATACGACTCTTTCCACAATTCCACCTAGCCCGTGTGTGAAAACTCCATTGACCTCTGCAATTATGAACTCACTTCCTCTCGGGTCAAATGGTGTTTTCTCGAGGAAGTGTGCCAGACAAGTGGGGGGGACTAACTTACCACTGTCCACACATGCATGCAAGCCAACATATTTATTTAAGGCAGCAATTTCGGGTTGCTTGGCAAGCATGGTGAAATCCACTACCACATCATCTGCACTTTGATCCATCCCCCCAACCATATTCTGCTCAAGCAATGCTTCATGTGGGTATTGTACTAGCTGTTTGCAAATCTCTCCCACCTGCTCCGGTGCCTTGTCACTTGTCAACTCCTCTTTCTCAGGTTGCTCCTCCTCAAAATGTGGTTATTTCGGGGCCTTGTCTTCAATTTCCTGAGAACTAGTTGCACCCCTGTTAGATCCCAACACCCTTCCACTTCTAGTTGTTACGGCATTGCATTGGTCCTTAGGGTTGTTCTCTGTATCACCTGGGAGAGTGCCTGGGAGACGCTCATTTAGTTGCTTTGAGAGCTGAGCCATCTGCGTCTCTAGATTCTGAATTGCTGACCATGTATGCGTTGCCAACTTGTCAACTGCCGCATTCATCTTCTCTAATACTGTGCCTGTACAGATTGCTAACTTCTCAATTGCCGCATTCGTCTTCTCAAAACCTAACTCCCAAGGTTGCCTTCCACCATCAGTTATTTGCACTTGATTAGTCCCTGGAAAAGCCTGCTGAGTATTGTGTTGATGGATCCCATAGTTTGGCCTCTGACCCTGTTGAGGTTGTAGTTGCCAATTCTGTTGAGGCTGTTGCCCGGCTAGACCACCACTAGCATTACTCCAAGCGAAACCCGAATGGTCTCTCCTCATATAACCCCTATTCTGATTCTGATTGTTCCTCTGATAGTTGTTCTGGGGCACACTGTCATAGAAATTGTGGCATGAGTCCACATGTTCTCGAGAGAAGTTGAACGGACAATACTGAATGTCATGATCTCCATTACAATTTCCACAACCCGGAGGCATTCCCTCGTGTATCACATTTACCCTTTTGTTCCCAGACAAAGCCTCATTCTGCATCTTCAACAGTCTATTTTGCTCTAGAATGGCTTCTATTGTTGCAGAACTGACTCCGCTTGAGGAGTCCCTACCACGGTTGTAATCATTGTACGACATCTTCTCTAATAATGCCCATCCGTCCTCAGCTGATAAATAGGAAAATGAACCGCCAGCTGCGGCATCACAATCCATCTGGTAGCGCCCCCTTAACCCGTTAAAGAAATGTTGAACCTTGGAGACCGGGTCAAAGAAAGCTGAGGGCCATCTCCTCAAGATCAATTGCCTCAAGCCTCTTTCGCTCTCTGACTTCTTTCCTTAAGCGCTTCTCGGTCTTGGTGATCTCCGAATCAAATAGCAAGTCCTCTCGTGAGAGGGTACCTTGCATACAAAAACAAGGCAAGACCAAGTGTAATCAAAGAAGTAGAGAGAAATAAAAATAAATAAATAACAGAAAAATAAAAATAAAAAAAAAGCTTAACCAAACAATCAAATTCCCTAAAAATTAGGAAAATTGGTTGTGCCAATCCCCTGCAACGGCGCCAAAAACTTGTTGAGTCACCGGCAAGTGTACCGGGTCGTCGTAAGTAATAAAACTCAGTAAGCGATTACCGAGGTCGAACTTAGGGATTGGGCTACCAATTCTACCAATTCGCGAGAAATTCGATAAGTTGGTCAAGTAACAGCAAATGGTTGAGAGAGAGAAGATAGGATCGCAATCTATATTAACAAATCTATTAGATAATAATTAACTAAAAATATGAAATTAAAATGTCTAAGGTCTCAATTCCACCTACCCAGTCATGCATAGTACCCAAGTAATGATGATTTCTTCCTAGGTTCAATTACAATGTCAACCAGGACCCACAAATTCTCCTAAATCCATTGTCGTGCTCATTAGGACGTATTCAACGATTAGATTAATCACTTACTAGGTCTCATAACCCTAATCATCAAACTCTATTAAATCTGGTTCCTATAAGGTTGCACCGATCTCCTATTCACTCTCGTGCAATAGTCGATCGATGATCCCAATTCAAGTTCTAAAATGCGAATTGCCTCCTAAGCCTCAACACGTTTAACTAGTCAATCACGCAAGCATATGATCAACACAATCAAATCAGAATTGGAAAACATTAATTGAGAAAAGGAAGAGAATCATACATCACATCGAATTCTATACCGCCATGGGTGGTTTCATTGATCCCTTAGACGAGGGGATTAGTTCCTCATGCTCGTAAAGACAGACAAAC
Source organism: Sophora flavescens (assembly GCA_030762895.1). Taxonomy (NCBI): domain Eukaryota; kingdom Viridiplantae; phylum Streptophyta; class Magnoliopsida; order Fabales; family Fabaceae; genus Sophora; species Sophora flavescens. Next base: position 116,764,886 of record CM061063.1, read on the forward strand.
AATCGGAATTCATCCTAAAATTAAAAATAAGAAAAGAAAAGGGAGACGCAACTCCAGAAATACAAGGAATCGTCCTAAACGCTACAAAACCAGTGGCTAACCAAAGCTCCTTAATTCCGCCCTAAAACAGCAATATATAGGATTCAGGATCTGCGCGCGCTTGTGAGGCGAATATTAAAAATGGCGCACTTTCAAATTGGACTCTCGCGAGGCGAGAGTATGTTTTGCGTGGCGAGTCTTCAAATCCTAGTCTGTCACAGCCGTTACCTTCATCACGGCTAGGCCGTGATGGTCTCTGTCCTCCAGGGTCTTCAGGATTCGCGAGGCGAGTAGCCTCTCGCGAGGCGAGACAGAAAGGATGACTATTGCTGCTCAGCTGGTCTTCAGGATCGCGAGGCGAGCTCCCTTTCGTGGGGCGAGTATCTCCAGAATGGCAATTTCCACTGTTTTCTTCATTTTTCTTGACTCTAGGAGCTTCACTTCTAACCTGAAACATGAAAAGAAACAAAAAGCGCAATTCTACTCCAAATAGACTAAAAACTACTAAAAATACATAAACCGAGTCAAAGTCTAACTTAGGAACAAAACAAGGCCAAATTTGGGTGAAAACGAGATTGAACTCGAATAATTAGCACATAAACCACAGTCTTACTAGTTATAAAACTAGATAAGCCAGAGGCTTATCACTAACAAACAAGGCATACATAAAAAAGCTTATACGAAAAACAAGTTGTTACGGTGGTAGGCAAGATTTAGGTGAGAGGCAACATGTATCAAGTTGAATATGAGGGGCTCTATGCTATCTGCACTGGTCGTGGATGCTACAAGCATGAGTCTAAGAATTGTCTGGTATTGTAGATTACATCAGAGGTGACAGTGGGAGAAGGGAAAGATGGTCTTATGCCAGGAGATACAAACAAGGGGGTTAAGGATACTCCTAACGGGTTCACCAGCGTAAACCATGGGGCTCTTGATAAAGAAGGCATTAACGAGGAAGTTATTGTGATCCCTAAATTGTTGAAGTCAGTCCACGGAGATTCTTTGCCTTTGCTCTTGTGGTGTCGAACTCCAAAACCGAAAATGCCTTTCAAGAGGTATGTCAAGATTGAAAGAGTCACTATAGTCAACTATGGCAAAGAATATGGTAGGCTCGTTGTCATTATCGACGCCATCGACCAAAACTAAGCTCTTGTGAATGTACCTGATATGGTAAGATTCCAAATGAACTTCAAGAAGATATCACTCATTGATTTCAAGATTGACATCAAGAGGATCCCCAAAAAGAAGGACCTCATTAAGGCCATGGAGGATGGTGATGTTAAGAACATGTGGGAGAACATTTCTTAGAACAGACTAGGGCTGCTGTGAAGCTATTGAGAAACATTCAACTCAACGTCATTAGGCCTAAAGTAGTAGTCTACAACACCGTCATTCATGCCCTGTGCACGGATAAGCTTATAACTCAAGCCCAACATTTATTTTCTGAAATGTTATTTTGGGGGATTTTTCCCAATGTTGTTACTTATAGTAGTCTAATACTTGATTTCTGCATCGTCGGTCAATTAGAGGAAGCATTTGATTTGTTTCATAAAATGATAGTGAATAACATCCATCCTTCAATGTACACATTTAATACATTGATTGATGCTTTGGGTAAGGAAGGAAGGATGAGACAAGATGTTTTAGTTGTCTCCTATTATTTTGAGTTTTGACCACTTCACCATTCAAGGATTTCTATTTTGAGGTTACTTACTCTAAGGAGAACCCCTATTTTGAGTTTGTCTCTCTTGGATGTTGGTCATGTTCGTGCTTGCCTGGGGGAGCAAGAATTGTATTTATGGGAGCTGACATGAGTTTCCTAAACGTACTGTGAAGCTCCAGAAGAACCCAGGGCGTCAATGTCAGGTGGGGGAAGATAATACTCTAGGTGTAGTGTGGGTTTTAATGCGAGTCTTGTGGTATGTGCTTAGGAAAGTGCATGAAAATAATTGCTTGGGGACTATTATTATGAATTGCTCATAATTGTTTTATTTGCTTGTGTGAATTGTATAACTATATGTTTAATTATAGTTTTATTTGAATTATGAGTTGTATAACCAAGACTTCTTTGATTTCCTGTGAAGAATTTATGTTGTGCTAAGTGAATTGTATGGTTATAATTGTCTCTTCAATGATTGTTCTATGTTGGCCAAAAAGGCGTGACTGAGATAATTTATGCCTCTGATTGTGATCTATCTTTCCAGTTGTGGAGTTAATTTTTTCTTAGTCTGTACTGGATGAGTATTCGGCAATGACAATTTTAGATAGATAATTTGGAGTAGTTATGCTTGTCGTTTAAGGAGGTTAAGTTCATATCGTCGTGGAATCATCGCAATATAGTAGTTAAATCACCATTGAAAACTTGATGGATATAGGAGTTAGATCACCGTGGATGAATTTTATCCAAAGGAATCAAGGTATAGCTATCAAATGAGGAGTAAGGTTTGAATATATTGAAGGGTATGTACAATGCTCCAATTTGTGGTAACCAATGACATATAATAAATGTTAAGCTTCAATTTGATGTTAAAAATACCACTGGGTAAGATTACATGACTTTAAGTAATAGTTGACGATTCATGGAAATATTTTTTTAGTTTAAATTGTTTATGATGTTAAATGTCAAATTCGAATTTTTAAGGATATTAAGTTTCCAAGTTGAAATGGATAAATTCTATGGTGAGTTATAGTAGTTTTTAAGGAATTGTGGATATACGAGAAATTAGGAAAACAAGTTATTTGATATTTATTTGTTGTTGTAGATTATGTTGGAATTAATTGGAGATTAGCATAGAATCATATCCTAATCATGTTGAATTCGGATTCATAAGGAGGCATGAACTCTATGTTGTTTTAGGTGAAACTTTGAGTGCTTAAAGGTTAAAAAAGGAGATTCTTGTATATGATATATAAGTATAAAGTGGGAAAACTTGTCACACAAAACCCATAATTATCGACGGAAATTCCACCGGTAACTATGTGTGGACGTTACCGACGAAATTTTCCGTCAGAAAATGTAACCAATAGTTACCGACGGAAATACCCGTCGAAAACAAGGTTTTTTTATTTTTTATTTTTTTTATATTAATTATTAATTATTTTTATTAAAATTTATATATTCCATATTAAATATTATATTATATTTAATAATTATTATTATATTTTATTTTAATTAATTATATTTTATTTATTGATTATTATAATTTATTTATTAATTTATATTTTATTATAATTAATTATAATTTAATTATTAATTTATATTATCAATTAAAAAACAAAATTGAAATTAAAAATAAAATTTAAAAAGTAATTAAATTAAAATTAATTTAAAATAAAAACAAACTCAACATATAATCCATAAATAAAATATTCGTCTATCTACAAATCTCTACTACACCTATAACTATCCTAATACCCATCACCATAATATCCGTCATCGTCATCCTGTCGGGGGGAGTCTGCCGGCGTCACATGACCATCAAGCTGCGACTCAGTAGACAGACCGTCATTATGCAGCTGCGGTGGTGGATCAGTAGTAGTAGTGGAGGGCTGGGGCCGGGTGGCATGGAGGACCCCCTGCAGAGCGTTGCGCCTGTCTGGTGGGAGGAAATCGAGCACAGCGGTCATGACCATAGAGAATGTCTCCATCTGCTGCATGATGCGCTCGTTCGTCTCCCTTTGCTGCTGCACCTCCTGCCTCAGTCGATGCACCTCCTCCGTGTCCTATGAGCCGGAGGATGTAGGCTCCCTAATGGTTATGCTCGGCGTCGACCCCGGACGAATCAACCTGGCTAGGGTCGCACTACCATAAATCCGTCCCTTGTTCTTCCAGCCCGCCACATCCATCCAGGCCTGGGTCTGTAGTCGCTCAACCTCGGCGGGGTCCAACTGAGTAGGATCTAAGGCACCAGAGCAGGAGGCAGCCTCAGATGCTACCTGACTAAACCTGGTGTTGTATTGCGCCTGCCATCAATACATTACAATCAATATGTATTAAACTATATATATATATATATATAATAATTACCAATAGTTTAAATATAAAAAAACATTTTAGCTCACCACTGTCTGCCTCGACCTCTCATCAACAAACTCACCGGTGTCCGAGCAAATATGTATCTGCCCAAAGACCGTAGGGACATCAACGGACCGAGCTAGCTCTCCTGCCTGCAACCGACACACCAATAAAATCAATTAGTTATAAAACAAATTTTTAATAAAAATATACAGCTTATAAATAATGTTATTTATATATGCATACCATGTAAATGGCATGCTGCATATGGCTAATAGAACCACCAGTGTGCATGCTCCCACCCTTCTCGGAAGCCCGATTTCTCTTCGCCTGTTCACACTTCAGCTTGTAAGCTGGAGTGTCCCAGTACGCACACAGTTGGGCCCAGATGTTGGGCCCGATGTAATCCGGACTTACCCGGCTCTCCCTATGTTCTCGGAGCATATCCCTCAGTCGAGCAGCTACTCGGTCGTCAAAGATAGCACGTATCTCTGAGGTATGCTCCGATAACCAGCGCACAAGCTCCTGTTAACAAAGAAAAAAATAATAATAACATTATACAAAAGAATATATAAAATAAATGGAAAATTACATGAACTAATAAACAAGAACTTACCCCAAATCGTCTAAAGATACGATCCCGATCCTCCCCGGGGATCACCCCCATGATGGCCAGAAGCGACGATACTGCGCCTTGATGGTGAAGGTAACGTGCTTCGATCCCACTTTCGATGGGATGAAGCTGAAAAGTTCATAATTTTATTAAATCAACAATATGACAACCAACAAATATACGCTTTTTAAATAGTAATTATTTTAAACAACACTAAATTAAATTAAACTTAGGATCCAGAAACAGGACGGATCCATGGTCGATCCTCAGGTACGAGAATCCTGGCCCACTCAAGCAAGTCCTCAGCCGCGACCGACTGTTGTACAGACGATGATGATGGTATGGTCGTGTCGTGACCGTATGTGGTCCTGGATGATGAGGATGGAATGGTCGTGTCTGGCTATGGCATCATCCCAGGAGTCGGCATAAATGATAATTATGCTGGGTGTGTGGCCGGCACAGTCGATGATGATGGTGGTGCTGGGTGTGGGTGTGGTGTGGGTCCAGTATGGGGCGGCGAGTAGCCAGCTAGTGCGCGTCGTGGCGCAAAATGAGTGGAGGTCTAGACATGGGTGGGGAGTGGGGTAGTGTGGGTCGGGGATAGTGTAGTATGGGTAGGGGATGATGTAGTATGGATCAGTGAGGGTATATAATGGGTGGGGGATGGTGTAGAATGGGTGGGGAAGCTCCTGTAGGTGGCGATAAGGTAGGTACGGTAGGGATGGGGGTGGGTACGGAGGGACGGGGCGGGGCGGCTAGGTGGTGGGGGGCGGGGCGGCTGTCCTCCTGATGTTGACATATCTATTTTTATAGCACAATTACAAATCAGTGTAAAAACAATAAGTAATCGACATTTAACAGTCTAATCTAGGCAACTATTTTTATAGAACGATAATTGTCAAGTCTTACATTATATTTCATAAGCAAATATTTAAAATACAATAAAAATAACATAATAGTAAACTTCCTATTCAGACTCGGTATCGTCATCTGATTGTAAGTCCGACTCTTCTTCTTCTTGCATTGAGTCATCACTTTGGATTTCTTCCTCTGATGATGCATGCATGGATGCCTGATTACCAATGACCACTTCTTCCCCTTCATTTGCAGATCCCAACATGCCAGTAATACGCTCGACCTCAATTACTTCATTGACATGTGACGATTCATCCGCCTGGAATGGCGTCTCATCCTCTGCATCATCAATTTCTATGCGACCCCTATGCTTGGTAGTGACTGCAACACACCAACTTCGTTTGTCTGTTCTCATTGCTGGATAAGGGACATAATAAACTTGTTTTGCATTCTGAGCAATTATAAATGGATCAAACTGTTGATATCTTCTATCCATGCGAATGTCCACAGTTCCATACTTGGGATCCACTTTTGTGCCTGTCCTCGATGGATCAAACCAGTTACAATAAAATAAGACTACTTTTTTAGGATAAGTAGTAGTATTGTATTGCAACTCGTATATGTGTTTTATGACCCCATAAAAATCAACGGTACCTTCACCCTGTACGACAACCCCGCTATTAATTGTCTTTTTGCCCACGTTCCATTAATTTGTGTTGAATTTGTACCCATTAACAAAGTATGTATGCCATTATGTAACACAACTATAGGGCTCATACGCTAAATCTCTCAAGTGTTGATTAGTCACGCTTAACGGTTGCTAATACACCTACGAAAAGGTAAGTCATATTAAATAATTACTTTTTCAAGAGGCAAAATTAAGCTTAATATAGTGTTTGCATCGTCATATTACACTTACTTGTTGCTTGAACCATTCAGGAAAATCTGCATGTGTACGAGTAGAACCATCTTGTTCACTTAATTGATTAATTTGAAGGAACACACTGACAAATAAAATGTGTTCTATATGTTAAAGGAGAAAGTATAATAACATGTGATACATTATTTCAAAAATAGGTCGTTAAGACTTACTCATGGTATGGTTTCACCTCTGCGCAATTTATCAAGACATGTACATGGGCCGATGCATACTCCTCATCACTTAACCAGTAAGTAAGCTCCTTGCCAGCATGACGGCCAGGAAGGTTAAATACGGATAGCATATAAGGATACCCTGCATTATCAGCATCTACGTTGTTCCTTACATGTCTTGGTGCCAACATAAAGTTGTTGAAATAGTGGGAACAGAAATAGGTTGTCTCACGGTGTAAGTAAGACGCACAGATTGATCCTACCACCCTAGCCTTGTTTTTAACTGATCGTTTAGAGTCGCCCATGAATCTAAGTAATAAAAAACATTGTTGACAAGGCATTATTCAATGGTCGCTAATTATTTAAATGTCAAAATATAATAAAGTTACCTTTCAAACGGATACATCCACCTATATTGTACAGGTCCACCAAGCCTCGCTTCATATGCAAGATGGACATGGAGATGTTCCATTGAGTCAAAAAATCCTGGGGGAAAAACCCTCTCCATCTTGCACAGAATTATTGGAATGTTTTCTTCCATCTTCGTCAGACCATCCGCTCTTAAAGTTACAGAGCATATATCTTTAAACAAATGACTGATTTCTGTAAGCGGGTTCGAAACATGCTGGGGCAGCGAGCCGAAAGCAATAGGAAACAAACACTCCATGAATACAAGACAATCATGACTTTTCATCCCATGAAGCCTCCCTGTTCTTACATCAGCACATCGTGCCAAATTAGAGGAATAACCATCAAGGGTCCTAGGGTCTTTTAACCACCGACAAATTGACTTCGCTTCATCGGCGGTTAGAGTGTAACAAGCTTTTGGTTTGACCATTTTTTCTTTAGGCTATGGCTTCAGCTCAAAATCCTTTCATCTACAGTACAAAGCCATGTCCATCCTTGCCTTCTCATTGTCCTTCGTCTTTCCAAACACATTCATAACCGTGTTAAAAATGTCGTTAAAAAAATTCTTCTCAATATGCATCACATCAAGGCTATGTCTTAACAGATTATCCTTCCAATACGGTAGTTCCCAAAAAATACTTTGTTTTGTCCAGTTATGCCATTCTCCATACCCGGATAATTTTGACACACCTGCTTCAGTGACTTTAGGAAGATCTCTAACTCGACCCCATATTTGTTCAGGAGTCAACCAAGGTGGTGGACCTTCCTCTTCTGTCTGATTCTTTTTGAATGCTCGGACGTTTCTTCAGAAGGGATGGTCGGGATCTAAGAACCGACGATGAGAATCAAACCAGGAACTTTTACCACCATATCTAAGGGTAAAAGCCTTTCTATGTTCCATGCAATATGGGCACACCAATTTACCGTGGGTCCCCCAACTAGAGAGCATGCCATATGTAGGAAAGTCATTGATAATCCATATCAGTGATCCCCTCATCATAAAGTTTCGCTTCTTTGAAACGTCATAAGTCAACTACACCATCCCACAACTTCTTCAGATCATCGATCAGAGGCTACAAATATACATCTATCCCAGCCTTCGGATTAGATGGTCCCGGTATGAGACAAGTCAGAAACATATATGGTTTTGACATGCACATATCGGGAGGAAGATTGTACGGTGTAACAATCACTGGCCAACATGAATATGGCGAGGCTGACGTCTGAATGTACGGGATAAAACTATTTGAACACAGCCCAAGTCTCACATTCCGAGGATCTGCTGCAAAATCAGGATGAACCAGATCGAAGTGCTTCCAAGCTTCACCATCAGAAGGGTGGCGTATGACGCCTGGAACTCTTCTATTTTCATTATGCCACCTCATTTGTCCCGCAGTTTGCGTTGATGCAAACAGTCTCTGCAACCTTGGAATTATTGGCAGATAGAATATTGCCTTCGTAGGAACTGGCTTCCTCTTACTATGGTCACTACTTTGAACGCGGTACTTGGGTGTCTGATAAAATTTACATTCTTCCAACGCACTGTCATTTGTGCCAGACTGACTACCATAATATAACATGCACCCATTTGGACAACAATCAATCCTCTTAGCCCCCAAGCCTAGTTTCGACACCAACCACTTCGCATCATAATAACTTTTTGGCAACAACTCTTTGAAGGGTGTCACATCTTGAAGCATTTTACAAAAGAACTCCAAACACTGCTCTGGGAAATTCCAATTGGACTTGCAAACTAGAAGCCTAACACAAATTGATAATTTTGAATCTGACGCCCCTTCAAACAATGGATTATTTGTCTCTAACAATAGATTGTAGAATCTCTACGCCGATTCATTAGGAGGCTCTTCCATGTCATCAGACTCATCCGCCTCAAAATTCCCATGTTGCCCAAGACAATCATCGACCATCATATGCATTGACTGGAGTTGTCCGACATATTCATCATGGTAGCCACTGCCTGGTGCACCCATTTCAAGATCGTCACCACCGACTTCATTCAAATCAATATACGGCAACTCCTCACCATGATCAGTCCATACCCAATAATTAGGCTTGAACCCACGTCGGTATAGATGTAACTTTACGTCATCATCACTCAAAATCGCCATATAATTGCACTTTGTGCACGGACATCTAATACCCCCCCTCTTCGGCATAATCACAATGTTGCTTTGCTTTCGATATAAACTCCTCAACTCCAGCTACAAATGATTGTTTCAGAAGTCGTCTCCCAGACTCGTTCCTATCATACATCCAACTACGGTTCGAGGGATAATATGCCATCCTTCTACATTTTCAAATAAATTGACGTATTTTTAAACATGATACTATAACCCCGAATCGCTCCCTTTCCATAAAAGGTTTGACCCTATCCCATTCGAGGAAAAAAAATTTCACCACTGTATTATACTAGTTAGTCATCACTTCTCATGTCTTATAGCTGACGAAATTTTGGCAGCATCTCCCATCAGCATGGAAAGAAATGTTACCAAAATTTATCATTTAACAATGAGTCTCGTAACTTTTCGAAAAAGTTTCTTCCCAACTTCCCATTGGACATTCAAGATTCAATAAATGATCCATGCCCGTACCTCTCATAATATTGAACCTTGAACAAACTCTTCCTCTTGTCTAATAAACTTTAGTACTACAATTTTCCTTGTACTTGAATTCGTTCTGTACTCTTTGTAATTTTTCCCCTGTGTGGACTCAAGCCTACCCTCTCCTGGTTTTCTCTTTAAATGTTCCTTTTTTCCTTCTTTCTTTTCTTTTGACACAACACAATCTTCTCTTGTCTTTTTTTTTTCTTTCTTCTTTTGTTTGTTCACAACATCCATCCCCCCCCCCCATCTGTGCAGTGTTTTTTTATTTTTTTTTGGTTTTCCTCTTTCTTACTCTTTTTTTTTCCCCATCACCAACTACAGGTTCCTCCTTCCTACTTCCTCTCCTCCCCATTCCCCTTCTGAATTCCACCTCCCACTCCCACCCTACAACTTACCCAACCTAACAGTCTGTTTGAAAAGAGAAATAGCAAACTTTTAGATATATTAACCAAACATATTTTCATTAAAAATAGAAACAAGAAAAAAATGAGTTGCCATAAATGAAAATTGAAAATGAAAATATGAAATGTTTTCACAAATCAAACAGACCCTATAGCATAAACCAAAAAAAAAATTAAAACAAAGCATAAAAAATAAAAATCAATGAGGAGGAGGTAGAGAGAAAGAGGGTTGGAGGTGGCTCACATGGGTGGCGCAGGTGGCAGAACCGACGAGGGAGTGGAGCTGTAGGGGGCGGCGCGCAATGGTCTGAGTCGGTCTGGTGGAGGCAGAACCGCGAAGATGAGGGTCGTTCACGCACTATAGGATGAACAGAGACAGGGAGGGAAGAAGAAGGGGATGGTGGAGGGGTTGGTGGTGGGTGGCCGGCGACGGCAGAGACACAAAGGGTGGAGGGTTTTCACGGTGGTGGGGAGGCGTGAAGAGAGAGCAGGGAGGGAGGGAGGCCGAGCAGGAAGAAGAAAGGTGGTGGGGGCGGTGGTGCTTGGTCGCAGAAGGTGGGGCGATGGTGGCAAAGAGATAGAGAGAGGACAGATCGAGAGAGAAGAGGAAAGGAAAACTGTGGGGGGAAAGGGTTTTCGGGTGGGGTTATTAAGGAGTTTCCGACGGATTTTCCATCGGTAATTCAAAAAATTAATTACCGGCGGAAATTTCCGTCGCTATTTGTCCAATAATTTCCGACGGACAAGCCGTTGGTGAGTATAGTCACATTTACCAACGGAAGTTTCCGTCAGTACGCACTGGCGCCAATTTTTTTTATTCCCGCCAGTTTTTCCGACCGACTTACCGACGAAAGAACCCTCGGTAAAGTTACCGACGGAGTTCCCCTCGAAAATTTTGACAACTTTTGGTATTCTACATTACCGACGACAATGTCCATCGGTAATCTCTTAATTTCTGACGGAACCCGTGGCCGTCGGTAAGTTTCCGTCTGTAATTCAACATTGTCTTGTAGTGATGCTCCTAATTGTTGATTTATCTGTATAAGTAGGATCTTGATTTACAATATGCTTAGACGAATATAAATTCAATTTAGCTCTATGCTAAATCTAATATCATTTGATTGTGTGCAAGGTTCGAATCCGAGAACCTTACCTATTTACAAATTTTGAACGTTGAGCATCAATTCAATTTCGTTATAATTGGACTCTAAGTATAAGCCTATTGGTACAATCGTTAAGTCGTTTGAGACTTTTTGTGATGTGCATTTGTTTCCAAACTTAGATTCGGGAGGTGTTGGAATACTTCTTAGTTGGTAGCAATTCTTTCTTCATTGAATTTATGAATTCAATTTGAAGGTTTAACCTCATTTATATTTTGTTGTCTTGGGCTCGAAGTTAATATAATTCATGGTTTTTTGGAATGGAATGAATAGACCAACTACTGGAAAGTTAAAAGCTTTCAAATCTTAGTCTTATGACAATTTTAAATCTATGGTTTGTATTTAATTTTCAGTATCAAAAGTTAATTTTAACCATTACCATTTAATTAATTTTACCCTAAGTATGCTCTAATTAATTTTAAGTGTTCAAATGAATTTGCATTGAGAAGAAAGATTTTGGTCTATAGTCTATTCAAGCCAAATTCTTAACAATAACTCTTTTTAAAATTGATACCGGCGCTTTGGAACTTTTAGTTCCTGCTTTATTTGTCTTCGGACAATATTCCAACATAATCATTGTCGTTGTCGTTCTGGAAGCATAGACACCTATTTATAGGATATTAGGGGACTGTGTGTGGGCCACGAAGACCTTGTGGATAATCAGGCATGGATCCTGCCAATGGTTCAGTGTACAGCTGCATTGCGCCGGTGCAGACCTGGACAGCAGGACTATCTTGACACTCCACTGAACTAAATATTATTAAGATGTTAAGTACTCTCGTGTGAAAGGGCCGCGGAGAAGGCTATTAGCGTACTCCAGTCGGGACTTGTGCACCGAGTTGTTTACGCATATTACCTGAATGCTATCCTGACAGAACATTATGACAACAATAGTCTCCATGGAGCAAAGTTAGGTCTAGTTCTAGGCATGCTTTCGAGTGTCGATCTTTTTCTGAAACTATATATGTATTATACGTATTTTATAAATGTTTCCCTTGATAAATATATATATATACTTGGATGTATGTTTGTTTACCTGCATGCCCATATCTATATTGTTACCCTATTGTAGAATCTTACCCCAGCTGTTTGTATTTCTTTTCCTCTTTGTCCCTTGTTGGCAACGGTTAGTTTCATTCGAAGAGCATAAAAGAAACGAGGAATGACTAGGTGCTGTTAAGAAGATGAAGAAGCGAATCAAGAAGACTTCAGAATTTAGACGTCATGTGTAATTTGTTAATGTATGTTTAGTGTTGTTAATTGCCTAAAACATTTTTTAAATTGGTATTATATTTGATTTGATTCTAGAAATCTAGAGAAAATTTATTAGTCCACTTAGTTTTCGAAAATCTTAAAGACTGTAATTATTTCGCATACTTGTACTTATGAAAATTTATTTGGGATGATTGTATTAAACTATTGTAAGTTTCTAATGTATAATTGAAATTCTATTTCTTTATCTCTCCTAGCAATTGATGTAAGATCAGTGAGCATATTTTTATCTGAGAAAGTTTTTAAATTTACCAAATGTTTATCGGGTAATATTTAATGTAAAGTCCAATTTTTAAAAAGGTTATTTCGAAAATAACTTTAAAAATCCTCATTTTATTAAGTTAACCTGTATTAAATAAAATATGGTGTTATAATGGTTCCTGACAACCATTCCTCACCCTGTGTAGCCATCCTTGAAACATCTAGCATCCACGTTAATTTTGTCCAGCTATATATTAGCAGCAGGTCTCCATTCAAGTTGAGGTAATTGTATGGATTGAGTCTTCAATCTTGGGTTTGCTTATTTATAATACTGAACAAACTCCAGTGCTGCTACCGCCACTGTTATAAGATCAAAAGCTTGGTTGTTGATGACTGCATTGTTTCAGGCACACCACAATTTCCAGAGAGTTGTGCAGAAAATTTGAGAGGCGTATAGGTCCTTACATGTGAGCCACTTGAGCATCCATTTGTTCAAGTCAGTATGCATAGGCACATGAACACCAAGTTGGGATGAAAACCACACTAACCTAGCCATCTGATACTGCATGAAGATGTGATCCACTTTTTCCATCGTCAGTTGACAGAGGGGGCATAACAATTCCATCTACATTCCTTTTCTTCTCAGATTGAAGAGTGTTGGCAAGATGTTTTTGGCCACTCTCAATAAGAAATTTCTGATCTTGGTGGGCACTGGTGCATGCCAAATTTCCCTCCATAGGTTTCTATTTGCTGCACTTGAGGGACCCACTTGTTGATTAAACCTTTTCTCACATAAGATATGCTAAGAAGATCGGACAGAATAATTACCATGGCTCTCCAATTGCCAAATCAGATTGTCCGGAGGGAGCTTGACTAGCTGAAGTGAGAGTTCTGAAAACATAAACTAAAGAGATCATCAGAAAGAGTGTGAGAGAATAACTTTGTAATTCTCTAGAGTGTGATATCAGTTGTCTACATATACTATAACCATCTTGTTCATAGTGGATATTTCTTTGTTGCTGCCGGTGGGTGGATGTAGCCAATTCGTTAATTGTTCTGTGTGTTCATCTTTCATACAACTTCTTTGTTTATTAGTTTTTCTACAATCTAAAACACACTTCCGTACTTGCCAAACAAGCTCAGTTCAACTCAGTTTTTGCAACACATACATTTTATTGATATGAAAAAAGAGGTTGGATTATTGGTAGATGCTTGCTGAAGTGTTAATATAATTGTACCATCGTTGGCTGAAATAATAGGAAACTGATGATTTTGCTTATGTGCAAGAGGAATCACTTTGGTGAAATCTATGTCTTTGTTTTCATTATGGATACCAAAACATTATGCAATTTAATTATTCCTAGAGTGGGAGTTTGCTAGAGGTGATGGTTGTTCACTTGGGCATTAAATTTAATGATATTGCTTACGGACATGATTAACGTCCTACAACTCAAAATTTGAAAGTTTGTACCCCTTAATAAATGTTGATGATAATTGTTGTCATATATTCTCTAAAATTATCTATTTTTACCGAGATCAAGATAGAGATTCACTAGTGCAATAAGTGCTTTTTACGTCAGTTAAAATTGATTTTTTACGTCAGAATATTGACTGACGTAAATACAGCTGACGTTAAAAGTTAAATTTTTAATGTCAGTTGAGAACTGACGTTAAATATAACACTATTAACGTCGGTTCTTTAACACAATCGACGTTAATTTTTGTTAAAATTAACGCCGCTTCTTTAAAAAACTGACGTTAATTTTGTTAAAACTAACGCCAATTGTTATAAAGAATCCGACGTTAAAGGTCTTAATTTTAACGTCAGTTGTAATAAACAACTGACGTTAATAGTGTACTATATATTTTATAAAATACTATTAACGTCAGTTGTATCATACAACTGACGTTAATAGTATTTTTTTTTAAATTCAGTTTTAAAACATCACTCCCCTCAGCTATCCCTGCAGTCAAGAAATATCCCAAAGAATACGTAATATCACACACATTACAAAATTGCAAAGGAAAAATGGAACAATGATCCATATATATGCCTGTTCAGAAACAATATATATTTATTAACATAGGTTATAACTCAAAATAAATACAGAAATAAAAATAAATGTATACTAAGTTTAAACTACCTATATCAATATCCCTTCGTGATGATCATCACGAGTGGCATGTACATCATCCACCTGTGTCTCCTCGATTATAGTAGGCATGTTTGTTGAAAAAGAAGGAGTCTCAGGAATATCAAGATTTGAATCTTCATTTTCATCACTATCATTATACATGCTTTTTCCTTGGAGAACCACGGACAATCTTTTGTTAGAAGGATCAGTGATGTAGAACACTTGTTTTGCTTGGAAAGCCATTATGAAAGGCTTATTTATATGACCTAACTTGTTGAGGTCTACCAATGTGAACCCCAATTCATCGGTTTGTACACCACCGTTACTATCAACCCACTTACATTTAAATATCGGCACCGTAAGCTTAGTGTAATCGAGCACCCAAATATCTTCAATATATCCAAAGTAAGGTCTCTGTGCTGTAACGGGTTTTGTGTCCTTTGCACTAGAGAAGTGCATTGCTTCGGCCACGATCATAACCCCACTATCTTGCATGGTACTCTTGTTATCTTGTTCCTTTGTATAAAAGGAAAAGTTATTTATGTCGTATCCGCTCCAACATATGACGTTGAATCTAGGCCCACGTGCTAGCCATCTTACGTCATCGTATAAAGATTACCATCCTTAAGCATTTCTTCCTTGAACCATGGTAAGAAAGTCTTGTTATGCTTGTTCAACAACCACCTTTCGCTCATTCGAGGGTTTTCTTGATTGACTTTTCTTTTATGTTCAAATAAGAAAGGCTGAACACATTCGATGTTGTTCAATACATACAAATGTGCTTAAAGCACTTCCTCCTGATCCTTCCTATTAATTCTTAAGCCATGTGTACCCTTACCTTGACATCTAATCTCATCATGCCGAGGCTTAGGAACCCCTATAGGATCCGTGTTATGAAGGTAGTCCGAACAAAACTCAATAGCTTCTTCTGCAACATACCTTTGAACAATAGATGCTTCCTGACGATGAGGATTCTTCACGCACTTTTTCAAGATCTTCATGTAGCGCTCAACTGGGTACATCCATCTCAGAAAAACCGGCCCACATAATCTAATCTCCCTCACCAAATGAACAATTAAGTGAACCATTATGTCGAAAAAGGAAGGAGGAAAATACATCTCCAATTGGCACAAGATTGTAGCAGCCTCAACTTCCAAGTCATCCAACATACGGGGGTCAACGACTTTGCTACATATATAATTGAAGAATGAGCACAACCGAGTAATGGCATGTCTCACATTTTTTGGAGCAATACAACGAATAGCAACGGGCAGAAGTTGTTGCATCAAGATGTGACAATCATGAGACTTCAAGGCAACCAATTTAAGATCATTAGAGACAAGCCTCTTCATATTTGAAGAGTAACCATGTGGAACTTTGATGCCCTGAAGACACCCGCAGAAACTTTGTCTCTTTTTTTTTGACAAAGTATGACATGCTGGCGGCAAATAAGTCCGCTTACCATCCTCAACAACTGGAGCTAACTGCTCTCGTATACCCATAGCAACGAGGTCGAGACGAGCATTCACACCATCCTTTGTCTTGCCCTGAATGTTGAGAAGCGTCCCGATCACACTATCACACACATTTTTATCCACATGCAGCACATCAATGCAGTGTCTGACATCAAGCTTGCGCCAGTATGGAAGATCAAAGAATATCGACCTCTTCTTCCATATGTTTTCTCAGCAGATTTACCTTTCTTTTTGGACTTGCCGAATATAACATCGATGTCCTTTACCCTCTGATAAACCTGCTCTCCAATTAAGGTCGCCGGCGCTTCTTCTGTCTCTTGGCATCCATTAAAAGCTTTTTTCATCTTACGATATGGGTGATCACGTCTAAGAAATATCCGATGCCCAAGGTAAACCGTCTTCTTTCCATGATGCAACTGAGTGTAGCATGTGCCTTCTTCACATATAGGGCATGCTTTATGCCCCTTGACACTGTACCTGGACAAGTTACCGTATGCTGGAAAGTCGTTGATGGTGCAAAATAACATGGCACGAAGCTTGAAAGTCTCATGAGAATACCCATCAAATACATCAACACCTTCCACCCATAGCGTTTTCAAGTCTTCAATCAAGGGACCTAGATAAACATCTAAGTCATTTCCTATTGCTTTGGGCTCGAAATCATCATAGACAACATCATGTATTTGCGCTTCATGCACAACCAAGGGGGCATGTTGTAAATTACCAACAGAACAGGCCATGAACTATGAATACTACTCATGTTACCATAAGGATTCATTCCATCCGTAGCAAGTCCAAGCCTTAGGTTTCTAGGCTCATCGACAAAATCCGGAAACATAGTATTGATATTCTTCCATTGAATAGAATCAGCTGGATGACGAACCTTTCCATCACGTTTCCTCTCATCATTATGCCATCTAAGATTCTTCGCATCTTTCGCATTGGCAAACAATCGCTTGAACCTTGGAATTATTGGAAGATACCACAACACCTTCGCATGAGGACCCTTTTTTCTCACATCATCAAGATCATCATCATCATCACCACCCTTCACTTTGTATCGTGATAACCCACATTTGGGGCAATCGTGAATGTCTTCATGAACACCGTGTACAATATGCAATCATTGGGGCATGCGTGTATCTTCTTATACTCCATACCCATAGGACACAATACCTTCTTGGCCTCACAGCATTCACGGCCAGCAATGTGTTGTCCTCCTAAAGCAAGTATTTCAACACTTCAAGCAATTCCGTGAAGCTTTTATCGGTCCAACCATTTCTCGCCTTCACACAAAACCAATTTTAGCACCACCGACAACCGTATGAGTAGTACACCCCTGGATATAAAGGCTTATCCGCATCACCGCACAACCTATCATACACATGAGCTCGATGAAAAGATTCTTGTCCAATATCATGGATCATGTCCTCTACTCGATCATCCTCCATATCTATGTCAACGTCCTCACGTTGGGAGACACTCGCCGTACTACTCAACAACACATCACCATGCCATATCCATCTTGTATAACTCAAGTAAATCCCTTCACAAATCAAATGAGTACGTATATCCTTCACCGTACATTTCCTCGTATTCAAACACTTGACACAATGACAACAGAATATTCCATTACTATTAGGAACATTCCTTTGAGCAAATTCTATAAATTCTCCCACCCCCTTCAAATACTCAAAGACTAGTACGCTTACAAACCATCCAACTACGATCCATAACTAGATAGGTCCTCGTAGATATACAAAACATATATCCAATATAAGGACAATATGGGAGATTGAAAACTATAGTTTTTGAAGATTGCCAAGCACCGGTCACGGCCTGGCAAAGGATGTCCATCACGGCCGTAACGTACAATCGAACCAGACCATGCCATCACAGGTAGAACCGATCACGGCCTAGCCGTGATGAGCATCACTACTGTGACAGATCAACCACAACAGAGCAACATGCACTCAAAACCAAAAATAGAGACGTACATTCCAAACAACTCAAACTCACGGTTTCAAGTTTCAACTACTGAGACTACTGTTTCAACATACACTCAAAACCAAAAATACAAAAATGTGCCCTAAATACTCACCAGAAATAGGTGCTCGCGTGGTGGTGGGGAGGGGAGCTCGAGTGGTGGCCAACGTTCGATGTGGTTACTGCGAGAGCAGAGGGACAAGGAGAGTTAGTGCGGGGAAGGGGAAAGAGAGATGTCAAGTTATTGCAAAGAATGAATGGAAAGACAGAGTTAGGGTTAATAGTGTACCTCACGGTGGTGGCGAAGAAGCCCTCGCGGTGGTTGCGGTGGAGATGAGCTCGCGATTAGGGTTCTATGCTGGGTGAGAGTGAGAGTGGGGGTTGAGAGTGATCTAGGGTTGAGTGATGAAAAGATAAAAGAGACGTACGTACAGAGCGGTCGCGTAAGGCGCGCGGTGTAAACGTTATAACCAAAAATAAAGCAACATTTAACGTCAGTTGTATTAAAAAACTGACGTTAAAAGTAATTGTTTAACGTCAGTTGTATTAAAAAACTGACGTTAAATATTAATATTTTTTAAAAAAACACTTTTAACGTCAGTTGTTTTCAACAACTGACGTTAAAAGTGTTGTGTAAAAATCATTCTCTATATAAAGTACCATTCTTCTCAGACGATCTGCACATCGCCTCTTCTTTTCCTCTATATTTCTATTCCTTCACAAAATGGCTGAGACCTTTGTTATTTCTTCCTATACCTAGACTTAAAGGTCTCTGTCTTAATGGTCAAAAATCTGCTGAGGTTGTGTAAATCACATTACATGGATGGTAAAGTTGAGTAAATCACGTAATGTGATTCCCTCACTTTATTTCATCCCAGTCATCCCTTTCACTCTGCTTTGGCTGCAAGTGACTGTAGATTCGAGATGATGCATCAAGAAATTCCAGTGAAGGAGGTGATGCAAAGATCCCTTTCACTTTGATTAATCACGATGCATCATGGAATTCAAGTGAGGGAGGAGATGCGTCCATTTGAATTTCTGAGGACTGGACTGAGAAGAAAATGATGTTGAAGCAGAAACTTTTTTATATTTTAGGGCTATGTTGCAGAAATTTTTTATCTTTTAATCATGTAATTAATTGTAACTTATGAACGCTTCAATGAGATACATATATAACTTGTTTTATGTTAAGTGTTTATTTATCTTAATTTGCACAAGAATTTGTTTACTAATTCAAGCTAATTAATTAAGATTAAAAATAAACTTGTTTAAACAAAAAAGTTTAGAAATAAACTGCACTATAGATGTGGATTGACCTGTGTTAAGAGTGACAACACGACATTTCAGATAGGGATATAGGATTATTTACGTCAGCTATTTATTTAACTAAAGTAAAAATCACACTTTTAATGTCAATTGTATAAACAACAGACGTTAAAAATAAATATTTTTTATTTTAAAAACACTTTTAACTTCAATTTTATTCAACAACTGACGTTAAAAGTGTATAAGTTTCTGCAAAAACATTCATTCCTTTGACTACTCTACTACTTACCCATTGACCTGTGTTAAGAGTGACAATAGGGCATTTCAGATAGGGATATAGGATTATTTACGCCACTGCTTATTTAATCAAGTAAAAATCACACTTTTAACGTCAGTTGTATAAACAACTGACGTTAAAAATAAATATTTTTTATTTTAAAAACACTTTTAACGTTAGTTTTATTCAACAACTGACGTTAAAAGTGTATAAGTTTCTGCAAAAGCATTCATTCCTTTGACTACTCTGCTACTTAATTACCCATTAATGCTGTGCTACTTACCCATGCACATTGTAACCTATAATCCTCTTTATGAGCACTAAGTTTATACCTAGACTTAAAGGTCTATTTCTTCCTATTCCTTCGGGCGTTTTCTTCGCACGTTTATAATATATGACTGCCAACTCCCAATGCGCCTTGGAACCTAATGCTCTTAATGATCAATTTAATTTTTTAGCAACTTACGACGCCTAGTAACTTCATCCCCTACTCCTATAAATAGCTTTCTTCCTTCCTTTAATTTTTTTGCTTCACAATATGGCTCTGCCATGGAGATTAACTTCATCACTCTTTCTTCCTATACCTAGACTTAAAGGTCTCTGTCTTAATGGTCAAACAACTTCCGAGGTTATGTAAATCGCATTACATGGGTGATAAGGGTGTGTAAATCGCATTATGTGAATTGCACACATTATCATCCTTCCGGAGAATCAACACTACATGCTCCAAAACCTCGCCTTTGGAACCAAGTGACTGCTCCAAGAATATTGTTGAAACATATCGAGTGCACCCTTCACTCTGCTTTGGCTCCAAATTGACTGTGGATTCAGATGGAGCATCAAGGACTTCAAGTAAGAGAAGAGATGCATCCATTGGAGTTTCTGAGGACAGGACTGAGAAGAAAATGATGTTGAAGCAGAAACTTTTTTATATTTTAGTGCTATCTTGCGGAAATTTTTTATCTTTTAATCATGTAATTGTAACTTATGAATCGCTTCAATGAGATACGATTTGATTATACATATAACTTGTTTTATGTTAAGTGTTTATTTATTTTAATTTGCACAAGAATTTGTTTACTAATTCAAGCTAATTAATTAAGATTAAAAATAAACTTTTTTTTAAAAAAGATTAGAAATAAACTGCACTATATATGGAGTGATGATCTCGTTAAGAGTGACAACAGGGAGATGACAACGAAAGAAAGATAGGAATGAGTTGATTATTTACGCCGCTTATTTATTTAATCAAGTAAAAATCACAATTTTAACGCCGCTTGTATAAACAACCGACATTAAAAGTGTTAATAATCACTTTTAACGCCATTTCATTAAACAACTCGACGCAAATAGTGATTTAATATTTACAAAACTACCACCGCCTCATTTTTAACGCCAAACATATGGTCAATCGACGTAAAACGTTCCCGTATATTACATTATTTCCACTGGTGATTTGAAATTTATTCTCTTAAAATTAAACGAAATGTCTTCTTGTGTCTAACTAAAGTGGTAAGTAACCTAGTTTAAAATCAATAAAGAAGCTTACCAATACCATGACATAAAAAGTGTGAAGAACACCTACAATAAGGGTGGAAATATGTTAGACCAAACTAGGCCTTAAGCAAGGTCTGACCTATTTAAAAAATACATAACCTAAACCCGACTTGTTATCTGATATAGACAATTTTTTAAGGCATGACTTAACCATTTTAGAAATCTGACCTGATATGAAAGCCGACCTATTTTGCATTAAGGCCAATAGGCCTATCTCTAAGTAGGCCAATAGGCTAATAGATAAGACCTTTAAATAAGTAATAGGTAAAACTTTTGAATAGGCCAACACGCCTACTTTTAAATATGTTCATTATATATTATTATTAAAAAAATAATATCATGTCGAGTTTAATTGTTATACATTTTTACAGAGGCATCCAATCATAAATTGGCATGTCAGTAAATTTCTTTGACTCTTATCCTAACTACGTTTAAAAGTCATCCATAACATGATTGGTGATTGATTGACCGTGTAAAAAACTTTACAGTGTTAGCATATATCAATTAAACTCTATCTCATTATATATTTATTAAATATAGTATTATTTATAAACATGGCGACCTATCAGACTTACAAGGCTTTTTCGTAAGCCTAAGTCTTGCCAGTTTAACTATAAAATACTTTTTGAAAATATCAGACCTAAACTTTTAATTAAACAAACCAAGCCAGGTCAGGTCTTAAATAGGTCAAACCATAGCCCTCAGAATCTGGACCGCTTGACATATTTCCATCCCTACCTATTACAGAAGACCTCGTTTGGATAGCATAACTTACAACTTATTATGCCTCTGTTTGATTATTCCTAACATAAATAGGCGTTCCAAAGCATTGAGGTATCGTTTGTTACAAGTTTTAAAAAAACATTCCCGGGAATGTTGGCATGGAAATAAAAGTTTCCAATGTTTGATATAAGTTTTACAAATTTATTCTCAGGCATAAAAGATTCTCGGGAATAAAATTAGTGAATAATAGTTAGAAAATTGGGAAAACTCTATTCCCATGTGTGAAGGTGGGAAAACTCTATGCCCGAAAATGTAACTCACAAGAATGTAGTTTGCTTGGGAATAAAACATTCAAGTTACCATGAGAGAAAGCTACAACTTAGAGCTTCAAGAAAAATTGCCTTGGGACATGGTTTTTAAGCATTTGCGGTGGATAAAATTTTAAGCAATCAGGTTGTAGGACTTCTCCATTGGAATATGTGTTTTTATGTAAAAAGTAAAATAATATTTAAGGAAACTTAAATAAGTAACTTATTTTAGCCTCCAAAACTGCTTTTCAGCATGATCGATAAGTTGTTTTGTACGTTTATAGGATAATTATATCCCATCATAATTTTAAATTCCATAAAACCAAATCCTTCATGTCTAACCTTCAACTTTCTTGACTTTATAGATTTTAAAAACACTTCTACAAGTATGTATCAAAAAACTATATGATTTAATTTGAAATGAGTTTTTTGTTATGAAACATGTGACAAAATGTCGATGGTCCATTAGTATGTGACCTCCAATTCATCAAAAGCTATTACCCTTAATATTATGTTGTAAATAGCTCATTATGTATAGGCTTGTAAGTTACAAAAACTTATGTCCTATAAATAGGACCCATGTAGCATTGTGAAGTTCTCCCATTTGAAGAGTATGAAAGACTCTACTCTTCTCTCTTTCTCTCTGGTATCTATTATTCTATATTGTTATACTCTCTTTTCATAACATGTTATCAACACCGGTCTCTATCATATGAGCAATGGTTTAATCAGTCTGGAGATTGTATTGAAAATATTCATTTCTTCCTACTCTTTTTGGTTGATTCCTTTCTTATTGTTTTATTTTTCATGTTACTTTTAGTATAATTTTCTTTTAATGTTTCATATAGAAAATTTTATTATGAATTTTGTCCTCTATTATCGTATTTTATCTTGTTATTGTTTGAAAAATTCTGGAAGAATTTAATATTTACGCATCCCTGTAGGTTGCACGAAAATATATTTTTTTGTCATCATTGGTATGAAATTTTGTGTTTAGTTCCTGAAGAACTAGACCTTTAGACCATGATTGAAATCTATAAAAAAAAATCTATTTGATTAAGTTTTGTGGTTAGTTCTTGAAGAACTAGACCTTTAAACCATGATTGAAATCTAAAAGATCTATTTGATCTTAGTGTATTTTAATTAAAACAATAGAAAGTGAGAAAAAAAAAGTCATCTATTTTTGTGTCACTCAAATATGCTCCTGGAGTAGCAAAAGATGAGAAAATATTTTGGACAAAGTTTAGGCATTATGGTGATTGACACAAGAGTGACTATTGATAAAAAATGAGAAAAGGTCACATAATGGATTGAATTACATTCCTAGAAGTGAATGTTTCAATCTAAGATTTTGGGTACGACAAAAGTCGTGATTTTGGTCATTGATGTGGTAGAGATTATCATTGCCATGATGATTTAAGATCTTGAAAAAAGAAGAAGAAAATAATATAGAAGTGTGGTAAAATGTCATTAGTATAGAGAAGTGTAACTTCTCCCCCTACCCATACTTGGACTTCAATATAAGGACATCATTTTCTCGAAGTAGGAATAAAAAGAATCGGTGGTATGCCCAATTCTAAAAAACTAGACTCGTGTGTTCCTATTTTCTTTGTACCAATATCTTCTCTTTTCATATTACCTTAATGTTGTAACATGTATAAAATGATCATGAATCATATTTGTTATCTGTTTTGCTAAAATTTACAAGTGAATTTGAATCAAGTAAAGATAAAGTTTTGTTTCCCAAATCCTAATGATTGTAAGTTATGTTAATATTCAAAGTTTCCTTATGAATTTATTCATTTGATCATGTTCTATTTTGTAAATATTTTGGAGAAATTTTTTATTATATTTGATTGACGATTTGAGTAATTAAATTGTTTCTTGGAATTCATATGATTCATTTCATTATGTTTTTATGTGATTTTAGACGCACGTGTACACGTTTTCTTTTATTTTGTTTAGTTTACATGTATTTAAATAAAATATGTATGATATTTCTAGAATTTTATTATTAAGAAAATTGTGTCTTCCTTATGCTTTATATATAAATGGTAATATAAAAGGTGCCATTATTAAGGATGTAGTTTGGTTATAACCTTTAGCATATTTTATTCCTTTTGTAACTATTGTGTTTATTTTGTAACCATTTTACATGATTGTGTATTATATTGAGACGTCTAACCACTCTCTTTATTGATGTTTGGAGTCCTATATAAGGAGATGGCCTCCCATGAAGAAATCGGAGAAAGTTATAATTAACTTGGTTCTAAACTTCTCTTCTTCTCTTCATCTAATATTTATTTCCTCTATATTACAAAAGGTAAATCAGTCTCTGGAATATCTACTATATTGTTTTCTTTTGATAACAAAATTTTATAAATTATGTTTATGCATTATCAACTCAAATAGATACGAGTGTGATTGAAAGACGTGTTAATTGTAAACTAGAAGTTTGCAATGTGCATGTAAACCAAAGTTCATTATACCATTGTAAACCAGAAGTTTACAAATCATAATAAGTTTGTTGTTTGGCATGACCGGTTAGGCTATCCCGGGTCTATTATGATGCGAAAAATATTTGAAAAATCATGTGTACATCCATTGAAGATCTTGAAGATTCTTCAATCCAATATGTACTACTTGTTCCCAAAGAAAGTTGATAATTTGGCAATCACCAACAAAAAAAAAAATTGGGTGTGAATCTCGCTTAATTTTTAGAGCATATACAAAATGATATTGGCGGACCAATACACCCACCACGTGGACCATTTAGATATTAATTTATAATTTTAATTGATGCATCAACTAAATGGTCACATTTGTCAATTCGTAACCAGAAGTTAGCGAGATTGCTTGCTCAACTAATTCGACTAAGAGTTCATTTTCCCGATTATCCAATTAAGAAAATATGTCTAGATTATGTTAGTGAATTTATATCTCTGGCCTTTTAATGAGTATTTTATGCATATTGAGGTTGATATTGAACATCCTGTACGTAGCACATATTCATACAATGGACTTGCATTGATTGTAAGACAATTACTTATGAGATCAAAACTTCCAATTTATACTTGGGGACATGCAATCTTGCATGTTAGATATTGATCCGCATCAGCCAACAAGTTATCATAAGTCCTCCCCTTTACAATTGGTTTCTTGTAAGGAACCTAACATTTCTCCTTCTAAGAATTTTTGAATGTGCTATACATGTTCCAATTGCTCCACCACAACGCACTAATATGAGTCCTTAAAGAAGGTTGGGAATATATGATTGATATGAATCTCCATCTATAGTAAAATATTTGGACAATCAATATGAGAATTATTTATGCCTTAGTTTTTGGATTGTCATTTTGATGAATCAATTTTTCCAATATTAGGGAGGGAATATGAAGTTGTAGTTTGAATGAATTATCATTTTTAATCTTGATCCTCGTGACTTAAAGAATATTAACTAGAAGTTCAAAAGATAATTCATTAACTATACCAATTGCTAGCTAACGCTCCAATTAAATTGATGTCCCTGCTGGACAATGTAATATTGTAAACGAGTCTCAAGCACGCATGAAGCATGACAGACTCGCTTGCCCAAGATAAAAATCCTCAAACAAGAAAAAGAGCTAAAGATCAATATGGCCAAAGTGAGGAGTTGAAAACTCCAGATGAGTCCTAAGGCATAATTATATTTTCAGTTCCGAAGAAACTCTAGCACCAAATTAGTGGAAATAAAGAGATCGAAATAAATTATGTCATGAATGCAATACGATGGAATCGAAATGAAGTCAACGTTGACGATATCTTTGAATATAATGCAACGCTAAATGAAATAAATGATAATTAGGATAAAGAACCAAAGTTTATTAAGAATTATAGACAAAGAAATGTTTGGTCAAAATGGAAAGATGCAATTGCAGAGGAATTAAATTCACTTATCAAGCGAAAAGTTTTTTGGACCTAAAGTATGTACACCTGAAGTTGTAAAGCTAGTTGATCAATACAAATGGGTTTTTGTGCGAAATTGAAATAAGAATGGTGAAATTGTGACTTGTTTCTCAATGGTTTTCGCAAAAACCTGATGTTGATTTTGAAGAGACGTATGCACTTGTGGTGGATACAAGTACTTTTCGATAATTAATTAGTCTGGTAGCACATGAAGGACTCGATTTATATATAATAGATATTGTCACAACTCATTTGTATGAATCACACGATAATGACATTTATATGAAACTCCCTGAAGGATTCAAAGTGCCATAAGCATATCCTTGAAGGGTTCAACATGTATAAAGCATATTTCTGAAGGATTTAAGATATTTGAAATGTATAATTTAAAACATTGAAAGATGTACTCTTTCAAATTGCGCAATCTGAAGATTTTGAACAATAGTTCAAGTTTTAGAAGTTTTGAATGGACCTGAAGTCCAAAATCTACAGAATATAAAATATATTCATATAAATAGTTTTTAATACTTCTTATGGTTGACTCGCGAGTAATATCTTCATGGAAAATCCTAGAAGGATTAAATATATCTATAAAAAAATTGGATTGATAGTTTATATGCATATTTTTATGCAATGGATAAATTTATTTCAATTTCCTAACAATATTTTTATTTCTTAGATATATACGTAAAGAAATTTGTAAATGCATTTACTATAACTATTTAGAATTTTGATGATTCGAAAATTATTGTAATAACTTGAAGTTTTTCCAAATTATTAAAGATAGGAATGATTCTATTGAAATTGGAATTAAAGAATATTTTAAAGGATAAATTTTATCTCGACCTGCAGATCAAGCATTTAGGAAATTGATTTTGGTGTAACAAATTATAAAGAACTAGTTATTAAGTGACTCATGATAAAATATATCTATTGAGTACACCACTATAGTTCAGTAGCTGGATTTGAAGAAGATAACGAATATATTGGTCTTGAAGAACATACCTTATTGTTAGAGAAGCACACACATATATTTCTAAATATTACATGACTTGATATAATAATTTTTCCATGAAGCTTATTGTTAATTGATCTTGCAAATGTGAAAGGTATTTCTATGATCCAGATGAAGTCATTCATTTCTAGTTAAAGTTATGATTCATCTCGTTCAAGAATCTCGTGATTCCAATTGAAGAAAATATTGTCATGCAAAGTTCAATCGAAAGGAGGATATGTCAAAGTTGTCAGGGAGAAGAATATTGCTTCAAAATGTTTCTGGGAGAGAAAACAAGAATGTTGGAATTCATATTCATAAGTTATGCTTCTGACGGGGGAGAAAACTGTACTCTTTTTCTTCTAATCAAGGTTTTGTCCTCATTGTTTTCCTTGATAAGATTTTTAATGAGGCAGTTCCCATGTAAAAGATAATAAAGAATGTTGTACTCTTTTTCCTTCACTAGGTTTTTGTCCCACGGGGTTTTTCCTGATAAGGTTTTAACAAGACACATTCTTTGAGTAATGGACATCCAAGGAGAAGTGTTATGAAACATGTGACAAAATTTGGATAGTCCATTAGTATGTAATCTCCAATTCATCACAAGTTGTCAATATTGTGTTGTAAATAGCTCATTATGCATAGACTGGTAAGTTACAAAAACCTACGTCCTATAAATAGGACTCATGTAGCATTGTGAAGTTCGTCCGAAGAATATGAAAGACTCTATTCTTCTCTCTTTCTCTTTATCTCTTGTATCTATTATTCTATACTGTTATACTCTTATTTTAGCTATTTTCATAACATTTTTAACATAATTATTATTTTACGTTAGATATTTTTATATAAACACTTAAATTAAATAAGTTGTTTATCTATATTTGGCCTAATTTAGTTTATTTTTAGAAGTAGAAAGTAATAAGTTAAATAAAGAATTGGCAATGTAATTAAATTCATTTAATTTTTAATTAAAAACCCTAGAAATTGAACTGGAAAATTGAATAGCATAAAATGGTTTCTGCAAAACGGTGCAAATAACATATGGTTTTCACAAGTTGCAGGTCAAGCTTTGGCGGGAACACCTTCCATTGGCAGCTCTCAGAGCCAACAATAATGGCTGTATCTTCAAAATGGAAGGCTGGTTTGTTGCTTCAAAATCGCTTTGCCTAATACTGGATCACCCACATTGAAGCCGTTCACATTCAAACTCCCTTTCAGTGATAGGGTGCACTATCACTATGTGCTTACCGCAACACAATTCTGTGCTGGGAAGACCATCCTGGTAATTTTTTGATATGGGTTTGTTCGAATTTGGAATAAAGTTAAAAACTTCATTGCTTTTACTCTGTCATGTTTCTATTTTAAAATTCTGTGTTTGTTTGCTTTAAACCATTATTTTATTCCTTAAATTTGTTAACACGGGTATTAGTCCTTTAACTTTAAGAAATTAACATATGTCAGTCTAATCAATCCTTATCTGAGGACCAATCTGACAGAAGAATGGTTAATATGAAGACTAATATGACTGATACTTAAAAATTTAAGGACTAGTATGATAATTTCTTAAAGTCAGGGACTAATATCAATAGTTTATAATTTCAGTGACTTCTTTATGTGTTGAATGACAATGTGGTGTCCTTGACAGTTGACCCTAATAAAAGTTTCTGTCTTTGGCTTTGCTATTGCATAAGAACACAGAGGAATCCTTTTTTGAGAGGTGAGAGTGATAGACAGAAGGTCACTCTTGTTGCTGATGATTCTTGTGAAATCATCATTGAGATACTTTCCATTTGTTTTATTGGAAACCAACTTTTAATGAGAACAATCATCAATGAGGATCTGCGGATGGGTTAGAAGTTTGAGGTTTTTATGTGGGATGCTGGGGATTGTACAAAGGATTATTTGGTTAGTAGGAAGGTTTGCTGTAAGCTTATAAAGGATGGGGTCTGAGGTCTTGGTAATTTGGTATCTAAGAATATTGCTGTAGTGGATAACAGCCACCAGCACGTTTGTTTAAGACTCTTCGCCGCCAATGCCTGGAGTTAGAAAACCAGAGAAACATCTGATAATATCTTTTCATATTTTAGCATATCTTAGAGTATCCTAGATGATCTCTTAGGATTTATTTCTTATTTATATTTAATGATTTGGTTCTCTATTTGATTAAGATAATGATTTTACTTTTAGTATAAATAGGACTATTGGGGTTGTCTTTTGGAAATCACCTAATCACTACATCAAATCAATATCATTCTTATTATTTCTTAGTTTGTTTCTCTCTTTTCTTCATTCCCTACCTAACACCTTCCAATTCAACATGGTATCTAGAGCCAGACAAAGGTACCATCCTCAACGACTTGTCCCGTCACTATTCCGTTGTGGAGTTCCGATAAGTATGAAGGAACTCTAATCATCGTCTTAGCCATACAACAAAAAAAAAGAACAAAAAAAAATCCTTTTCTCTCCTCAGTTGTGTTCTTTTCCGGCACGGCCTTCTTATTTCCGACTGCGTTCTGTCCCCATTAGCCGGTCGCTTTGCCTTCCACCGCCGCCTCCGGCCACGACACCACCGGCGGACTCGCCTGCCGCCGATCTGTCCAACCGTTCAAACAGCGCCGCTATAAGCCTCCAGACGCACCCGCACGCTTCATGTCCTCTGATTAGCGTGCAGCCGCATGCGCTTCTCTTTCACCGGCGCGTGACGGCACGTCCGCCACTGCTCAAAGCCGCCGTTTCCAAAGACCGAACTCGCTGCCTCCTGCTTCTCTCTCGGATCTCAGACTCACCTCCTTCATAGGAACTCTTTTGAGCAACGTCCCTATGTGTTGTACGGTTCAGGTACCTGTGATTTCGGTTATTTGCATTTGTGTTCTGACCCATGGCTAGTTCTATCTCCTCAGATACTCCTAAGGACTCCTCATCATACTAGTGTGGCTTCTCTTCCCACCGACGGTCATTCCTGGTGGTAACCCTTTTCCCATGGATGAATCATATTAGTGGTGACTTTTGTTCCACCGACGATCATTCCGGTGGTGACTCTTTTCCCACATATGAATCATATTAGTCGTGACTTCTATTTCCGTCAATGATTGACTTATGTTGGCTATGACTCACACTAGCCCAACTCATTGTCCCAGATGCTTTGGCCTGCCTCTTTTCCTATATGCACTGGCCCGTCTTTCTCCCAGATGCACTAGCCTTGGCCCCTTGTCCCAGATGCACTGGCCTCGTCTCAGTCCCTGAAGTAGTTGTATAACTTAATTTCAATTTGAAAAAATTTGGGTCTCCGATATTGTTGTTGAAGCTTCCAAATGCGGTTTTGAGGAGTTCGGACCTTGCTTTGTTAGATTGCTTGCAAAGAAATTTCTATCAGGTTGATGATCATTCCAACTATCTTGCTAAGTTATCTTTCCACAACTCTCTCGGGGGCCTCTCCAACATTCTTGAGTTGCCTTCCAACCATGATTTTCGTGGAGCTCAGTTTTTTATTTTTTTAATTTGAGGGGAAATACATTGTTTTCATGTAACAAGCTTAAAGCTTAGTAAGCTTTAGCTTGAGGGGGAGTGTTAAAAAACCAGAAAAATATCTGATAATATCTTTTCATATCTTAGAGTATCCTAGATGATCTCAGGATTTATTTCTTATTTATATTTTATGATTTGATTCTCTATTTGATTAAGATTATGATTCTACTTTTAGTATAAATAGGACTATTGGGGTTGTCTTTTGTAAATCACCTAATCACTACATCAAATCAATATCATTCTTATTATTTCTTAGTTTGTTTCTCTCTTTTCCTCCTTCCCTACCTAAAACCTTCCAATTCAACAAATGTTGGAAAGCCGCCTTAATTGCGGGTCCGCCTCAGTCGCCTTAATTGCGGCAACTTTGAGCTGCCTTCATTGCACCTTCATTGTGCTGGTTGAGAGGGTGTGTTTAGTCCCACATTGTCTAGAGATATGGCCTAAGTAGTGCTTATAAGGCTTTGGCAATCCTCATCTGACAAGCTAGCTTTTGGGGTTGAGTTAGGCCTCAAGCCTAAATTCAAGACCTAGTACCACATTTCGCAAGAGCCTCGCAAAAAGAAAACGAAGATTTCCTTCTCTCAAATGCCCGGTGGCATTGAGAGTAATCTTAAACCAACAAGCCTACTAGTTATGGAAGTTTCCTTTCAAAAACGATCCTCCTTGGCAAAGGGGTTAAAAAATAAATATGGTGCCCACCAGAATGTTTAATGTAGAAACTTTGATTAGTTCTATTCATGCAAGGTCTAGAAATTCATCTCTTGGATATATCTGCTTTTTGTTTTCTCCTCTGCTTATCCTTTGTGTTGGTTGATACTTCTGATTTTTGGTTTTGGAGGATTATTGGATAAAGGGCATTTTAAAATGGTATGGTCATTGAATTCCTATGGTTCTTATGTGTCCAAGTCTTTCTTTTAGTTTCTTTTTTGGACCCAAATACGCTTTTCTCTTTCAAAGTCTTTTTGAAAGTGTTATCTCCCAATATAAATTGATTCATCTGATAGCCGAAAACGGCTGATAGCAAGATTAGCTTGGAAACATAGTCGAGGATATATTATATATAGTGTTTGGTAGTCAAACTTTTTTATAATTGGCGTTTGATCCTTCTAACATTACACTCTCAACTCCTACAACATTGTTGGAATTGTAATCACCATCGTTAGCACCTGGTAATCAAGGTTTACAAAACCGGACCGGCCATCGAACCGGTGAAGGCAGCGGTTCGAGGTTCAATGGTCCAACCGAGGTTGAACCGTGGTTGAACCGGTTATAATTAAATATTATTATTTTAATTTTTAATATAATATTTGTAACAATATTAAACAAAAAAACAACATAACAACTAAAATTATTAAGCACAATTTTTATTATTTTGAAATTAAACTAAATAAATATAAAGATATATGTTAAAATCATCTTTATAGGAAAAACCAACCCAAAATCTACAACCAAATTTACATATGTTAGAAAACAAAAGAATTGGGTTTTGGCTAGGATGATCCAAATCCTTTTATACTAAATTTTTTTTTTTTAAGGAAACCGGTTCACTACCGGTTATGACCGATTTTATCGGTTTTGAACCGGTTTTCCGGTTTTTGCACCGGTTCAATACAGGGCCGGTTTTCCCTTACCGACTGGACGGCCATGGTCCTGCCTCCCTATTCGGCCCATCGAGCTTTCAAAACCTTGCCGGTAATTCCTTGTACCATATTTTGACATATCCTTCATAACCTAATTAAATTTCGAACTCTCCAAAGAATTACTTAATTGAAGCAATAAGCAATGATCAATATCACACACCAAATGTAATTATTTAATCTTTTATTTATTAATTAATTATATTATAATCTGTGATGGAAAATTTATAGACCGTGGACACTTGATCCAAATAGGAACACAATTTATGTAGTGGGAGATGCAATTGTCCAAGCACAATCTTATTTCAGTTAGATCCCCAGTAAGCAAACATTGAAGTTGCGGATTAAAGCCCACATGTCCCCTTATGGCACTGATAATATTGCTTCTAGCATGGTTGGCACCTGGTGATATACCGGCAGATGCAAGAATACCCTTAAGATTGTGGAAGGCATAAATGTGTAAATCCTGCTGAAAGAAATCAGATGCCCGCAAGGAAGAGCACGTTCCATGAATGCTCCACTGATAGGACCAAAACCCAAAGGCATTGCCTATTAAACGAGGACAATCCTTTTGAAGTTGACCTTGCAATCCATGAATCTAGTAAACAAACAAACAAAAAATATCAGTTTTTGAATATTATATAAAAAACTATTGATTAAGAAGAGATGAAAAACTTACATCGACTGGCTGTAATCGTGAAGTAGTTGAGCACTTATATGGCTGTGGCCCAGAGAAGTTAGATGTCCAAAGGCCATGTATTGTAAACTTCTTCGATATTGGTGTGACCAAACATGGCTTATGGCTATTCTTGCAGAAGCCTGATGGCTAAGTCTCCGCCAAGGTGAAGTAATCAAAGCTTCTTATGGCCAATTCAGCCTCCTTACATTGGTTGATTCTCACCGGTGCCAAGCTCAAGCCTCCACCGGAGGTCGTGATTAGCAAGATCCGCCTCGCTCCAACATCGGTGAGCGAAAAATCTTCATCGAGGCGTGGAGATAACGCAATGGGATCTCTTCAACAACGACATGGTTGTCGCTCACGGCATTCACGGTTTCATCTCTCCGTTGTCTCCGCTTTGCTACGTGGAGGGGATGACCTCGCTCTCCTTCTCGCTCCATCCCTATCACTGCCTCCAGCAAGATCTCCACACTCCCGGGCGCCGGCGCCACCGCTGCACCTCGCTATCATGCGCCTCATGCTCCGCGACTCCATGCTCATGCGAGGCTCCGCAACAACAGCCTTCAAGATCCTCACACTTGCGATGAAGGTTAAGTATGCGAGCTCACATCTCAACAACATGACAAGTGTTCGCCGTCGATGACCTCTCCATCTTCTCCTGCTCGCACTCGCACATTAGCAACGCCAGGTTCCACATCGTGCCGAACCGTTACCTCTCGATGCATGGATCTTGAGAATATTCTGGTGGGACCCGCTCGCCGACGATGGAGCAAGGGCAGATGCTGCTGATCACGACCTCCGGTGGAGGAATGAGCTTGGCTCTGATGAGAATCAACCAATGTAAGGAGGCTGAATTGGCCATAAGAAGCTTTGATTACTTCACCTTGGCAGAGACTTGGCCACCAGACTTCTGCAAGAATAGCCCTAAGCCATGTTTGGTCACACCTAACCAAAGAAGTTTACAATACATGGCCTTTGGCCATCTAACTCTCTGGGCCACGGCCATATAAGTGCTCAACTACTTCACGATTACAGCCAACCGATGTAAGTTTTTCATCTCTTCTTAATGAATATTTTTTTATATAATATTCAGAAACTGATATTTTTTGTTTGATTATTTTACTAGATTCATGGATTGCAGGGTCAACTTCAAAAGGATTGGCCTGGTTTAATAGGGAATGCCTTTGGGTTTTGGTCCTATGAGTGGAGCATTCATGGAACGTGCTCTTCCTTGCGGGCATCTGATTTCTTCCAGCAAGCTTTACTCATTTATGCCTTCCACGATCTTAAAGGTATCCTTGCATTTGCCGGTATATCACCAGGTGCCAACCATGCTAGAAGCAATATTATCAGTGCCATAAGGGGACATATGGGCTTTAATTCGCAACTTCAATGTTCACCTACTGGAGATCTAACTGAAATAAGATTGTGCTTGGACAATAGCATCTCCCACTACATAAACTGTGTTCCTATTTGGATCAAGTGTCCACGGTCTGTAAATTTTCCATCATAGTTTATAATATAATTAATAAATACAAAGGGGGGCGTTTGGACAATCCGTTTCAGGAATTGAAACAAACTTCCTCCGTGGACGAGTAATCACTGATTTTGAACTTTTCTCATCACAAAGGTGGTCGTTTACCGAGCTCCACTTCGGGTTACTTCATCGGTTGTTTACGGCATGATATACGAAGTCGGGTGCGAACCTTCAAGCCAAAATCACATTATCAGGCGATGCAACTTGCTCGTGACGCCGAGGCTGAATTCACCGCTGGCAATCGCAACCGGTCACTTATATGGGTCGCGTTTGCGATCGGGTCACCACCCACTTGGCCTCGACAACCAAGAGTGGGTTGGACCCAGCGTGAAGGGGAATCGTTTGGGCAGTCCGAGTCGGACTCCAATCAGTAAATTCTTGGCCCGCGGGTAAACCCAAATCTTAATCCGGGTCAAAATTTTCAACCGGGTATGGGAACGAGGGTGTGTCGTCTGTAGTGAGTTTGAAAGGAAGCAAGTGCGGAGGAGTCGCGGCGATACAGCAGAGACCGAAACCGTGGGTTTAAACATCTTCCTTACTCTAAAGTGTTGGAGAGGAAAGCTAAAGGTCTTTGTTTCCGCTGCAATGTGAGGTTCCATCCTCTTCATCAATGTGCTGGAAAACAATTGCGATTGATCATTTTGGGGGATGATGAGACGGTGAATGAGGAAGGTGAGATTATTGCCATTGAAGCTGAGGAAGATGAGGAGGAAGAACAACCTGAATGTAAGGTGATGGGGGTGTTTGGCATAACTAATTCAATGGTTGTTGGGGCTAAAACCATGAGATTGGAAGGTAGAGTTGGTGGGGTTTCTTTAATGGTGTTGATAGATAGTGGAGCTACTCACAATTTTATTACCCCAGAAGTGGTTACAGCTCTTGGTTTACCATTGGATTTGTCAAAATCAGTTGGAGTGAGATTGGGGGATGGGCATCGTGTGATGACTATGGGCAAATGTGGAGGATTGGTGTTGAATATTGGTGAATTGGAGGTGACTATGGAGGCATATGTGCTGGGTTTAGGAGGTGTGGATCTTATTTTGGGTGTGGTTTGGTTAGAAACTCTTGGAAAGGCTACCATGGACTAGAAGGATATGTCTATGGTTTTCAATCAGAGGTAAAATTATCAAGCTACAGGGTATTGGTGTGGTTTCAAAACAGTGTTGTGGTTATGGGGTATCAGCCGCCTTGCAGAGTATTGTGGAAGGGGTGGAGGAAGAGCCTCGGGTAGCCTCAATGGAGGCACACGAGGAAGCAAGTTTGCCCAAGTCTAATCAGCTAGAATTGCAGCAGTTGTTAGAGAAGTTTGATAGTGTTTTCAAAGAACCTACGGGCCTACCTCCTGTGAGAAATACAGCACACTCCATTGTGTTGAAACCGGGTGCAGGTCCTGTGAGTGAGACCTTATAGGTACCCACATTATCAGAAGGATGAAATTGAAAAGAAAATTCAGGTTATGCTGCAACAGGGAGTGATCCGCAACAGTTCTAGCTCTTTTTCCAGCCCAGTTATTTTAGTTAAGAAGAAGGACAATTCTTGGCGAATGTGTACTGATTATAGAGCATTGAATAGGGTAACTGTGCAGGACAAGTTTCCTATTGCGGTGGTGGATGAGTTATTAGATGAACTATTTGGAGCGGGGTACTTCTCCAAATTGGATCTCAAATCTGGGTACCATCAAATTAGAACGAAGGAGGAAGATATTTACAAGACGGCTTTCCGAACTCATGAGGGTCATTATGAGTATTTGGTCATGCCATTCGAATGTACCAGCTACTTTCCAATCAGTTGTGAATGAGATTTTCAAACCTTTCTTGCAAGTTTGTTTCGGTTTTCTTTGATGATATTTTAGTGTATAGTGCTGATTGAGCTCACATTTACAACACTTGGAACAAGTTTTACAAGTGTTACAGGAGCAACAATTTGTCGCTAGCAAAAAGAAATGTGCCTTTGGGAGGAGATACATTGAGTATCTAGGACATGTGATCTCACATAAAGGAGTGGAAGTGGATCCTAGTAAGGTGACAAGTGTGCTTAATTGGCCTGTACCGAAGAATGTAAAAGGGGTTCGAGGCTTCTTGGGATTAACAGGATATTATAGGAAGTTTATTGCCAACTATGGGAAAATAGCGAAGCCCTTAACATAATTGACTAAGAAGGATGGGTTTTTATGGAATTCTGAGGCTGCTGCAGCTTTTGAGCAGTTGAAGATGGCTGTCACAACAACACCAGTTTTGGCTCTCCTAATTTCTCTCTTCCCTTTGAGATCGAATGTGATGCTTTGGGTAAAGGAGTGGGGGCAGTATTAATGCAGTGGAAGCACCCTTTAGCCTACTTTAGCAAGGCTTTTCTGGTTCTAAATTGGCCAAATCAGCCTATGAAAAAGAGTTGATGGCATTGGTGTTGGCAATTCAGCATTGGTGACATTACTTGTTGGGTAGAAGGTTCATGGTTTACTCGGATCAGAAAAGTTTGAGGCACCTAATAGAGCAAAGAATTACTACTACTAGTCAACAAGAATGGAATGCTAAGTTGTTGGGTTTTGATTTTGAGGTGGTGTATAAGGTGGGATTGGAGAATAAGGTAGGTTATGCCTTATCTAGACAACATGAGGATGCTGAATTGAGAGCCATTGTTTCTTATCCCATTTGGCAGAAAAGCAAGGAAGTACAGGCTGAAGTGTTACAGGATCCAGTGTTAAGGTCGATAATTGAGGCCTTAAAGGTGGATGGAGGCTCTCGGCCAGGTTATGCTCTAAGAGGAGAGGTGCTGTTTTACAAAAATAGGTTGGTGTTATCCGCAAAATCCTCAATAATTCCATTGTTATTGAAGGATTTTCATGCTTCACCAAGTGGGGGACATTCAGGATTTTTGAGGGCTTATAGGAGAATCGCTGGTAATTTGTTTTAGCATGGAATGAAGGGAATGGTGCAGGAGTTTGTGAATGCTTGTGATATTTGTGAGAGACAAAAATATGCTGCTACTACTCCCAATGGCTTGCTGCAGCCTTTGTCCATTCCGGTTTCTATTTGGAGTGAGATTCAATGGATTTTAACACCTGACTGTCAAAAAGCAAAGGGTATGAGGCAGTCTTAGTAGTGGTGGATAAGCTATCTAAATATAGTCACTTTATTCCACTCTGGATAGTCAATAGTGCGCTATAGCATCGCTATAGCGGTGGAGCGGCGCGGAGCGGGGGGTGGGCGCTACAGGGAAGCAATCGCGTAGCGTTTTTCAGTAGCGGAAATAGCAGCCGCGTTCGCGGCCAAAATTGCGGGATTTAGCGGCGCGCCGCCATAGCGGCCGCTACTGGTTGGTGGACGGAATATCCCTAAGTTGCCCTCCGATCTTACGTTTTTCAGAGGTTAGAGCGTGCAAGATCGGGAGGAAGATCGTCACCGCCTGGGATCGAGGTAGAATCGTCGATTTTCTTCTGAAAATCGTGAACTGGTGGAGTTTTCCGAGTTGCCCAATCCAAGGAGAAGCTCTGACGCGGGTTGGGCTTTGTGCGATTCTGGTGGTGCGGCGAGTCTCCGGCGTCGCTCCTCTCTCTCTGCGGCATCGCCCCTCTCTCAGCCAAGCTCATTTTCAAATAAAAGGCATAACAGAGGCGGCAGAGTGAGTTAGATGCTGAAGGGGTAACAGTATTAGGGTTCAGACTTGAGTCATGGATGCTACCACTCAACCTTTATATTATAACTTATGAAATGAATTATGATTATATATATTGAGTTTTCTTGCATTAGTGGGTATTTTTCTATGATTTAGCATTTACATATGTACATATTTGATTTTTTATCTTATATGTCTATATTTTCAAATAGCGGCCATACTGCTCCCGCTATCCCGCTATAGCAGTTTTGGGGGTCGGCCGCTATCCGGGATTGATAACATAGATTCCACTCAAACGTCCTTTTACAGCCCGTAGCATTGCAGCCATTTTTGCTAAAGAAGTGGTACGTTTACATGGTATTCCAGAATCCATACTCAGTGATCGGGATCCTTTGTTCGTGGGCCATTTTTGGAAAGAGTTGTTCAAGTTGCAAGGAACAGTTTTGAAGATGTCCTCCTCTTATCATCCTCAAACGGATGGACAAACATAAGTGGTGAATAGGTGTTTAGAGGCCTATATAAGGTGCTTTGTGTCGGAACAACCTAAATCATGGTCTCATTGGCTGCCCTGGGCCGAATTGTGGTACAATACCACTTTTCATGTGTCCACAGGTTTCACTCCTTTTCAAATCGTGTATGGACGGCCACCTCCAACCTTGGTTCATTTTTTGGAGGGGGAAATTCGGGTAGAAGCTGTGGTTCAAGAGTTGAGGGACAGGGATGAAGCCTTAAGGTAATTGAAATACAATTTGCAGCGGGCTCAGGAACAAATGAAGTACTATGCTGATAAAAAGAGGAAGGAAGTGCAATTTTCAATAGGTGATTGGGTTTTTCTCAAGCTTCGGCCCCATAGATAGAATTCAGTGGTGCAAACGATTCACCGGAAATTGGCTCCTCGGTTCTTTGGCCCATATAAGATTGTCCAGAAATTGGGAGAAGTGGCTTACAAGTTACAGCTGCCTGAAACCTCTAGAGTGCACCCAGTTTTCCATGTGTCCCAACTCAAAGAGGCTATTGGAAACTATCAGGTGGCTCCGGAGTTACCTTTGGATCTTGGAGCAGATGTCACAAATGATATTCAACCAGAAAAGGTGCTGTCTGGAAGGACAGATTTGAAGAAGGGCAACATTTTAGGGAGTGGTTGATACAGTGGCAGGGTATGTCAGCTGAGGATGCTACCTGGGAGAAGGAAGTGCTGCTTAAAAGCCAATTTCAGAACTGAGCCTTGAGGACAAGGCTGTTTTTGATGAAGGGGGTAATGATAGGATGCCCAATATGCTCAGTTTGTCTAATAGGGCTGTTGGGTCTGAAGGAGAGGTATTAGTGGGCTTTAAGAAAGACAATCCCACTATTTGGAGAGTTTATGAGAGAAAGAAAAAGAATATGCAGAGGGGTAAGGAATAGAGGCTGCCATGCTGGCAGTTAGTTAGGATATTCCAATAAAAGTAATGATGGAATGTGGGTTGGGTATTCACTCACCACTTTTCGGTTAGGACCTTAGGGGTAGGCAGAGAGAGAGTGTTTCTCTTCTCTGAGGAGCTTGGCTCTGGTTTTGCCTTTGTAAGAGATGCTTCATCTCCTTTGCTAAATTCTATAATACTCATATTCTAGTCTCTACTGTTTTCTACATCATTTCTTCTTCTGTATTTTCTCTGCTCTATCAATGTTGAAGGGGAGTTATGAGAAATAAATTACTTTTTATGTGATTTGGAAAGTCTTCTTGATTAACTAAGTAGTTTCT
This sequence comes from Sophora flavescens, assembly GCA_030762895.1. Classification (NCBI taxonomy): domain Eukaryota; kingdom Viridiplantae; phylum Streptophyta; class Magnoliopsida; order Fabales; family Fabaceae; genus Sophora; species Sophora flavescens. The sequence goes on from CM061063.1 coordinate 116,804,963, forward strand.
TGACTGCATCCAAAGTAGAGAATATGATTATCTTTGCATACTTGGAATCCTAAGTAGAGGTGTTAGATCTGTGTTTTATAATAATATTATTCTCACTCTTTTTCTTAATTACTCTTTCTTCTGCCCCTTCTTTGTCTCTTTTCACTTTTACATCTTAAATTTCAACTGTTTTGTTTGTTTTGTGGTTGTTTTAAGAGAATTTGTTATTTTACTTTTTATTCTTATCTTCTATGTTGTCAATATTTTCTTATTTTATTAAGAAAAAATCAATCGGTATTTGAGCCAAACATAGTAAAAGTTATTGTTTTTGTCTTGCGGAATGGTTAAAATAAGTAACTACTTTCTTGTGTATATGGAAGAAGACAACATTGAGTAATGTATGTTACTTTGAGGGAGTATGGTGCTATTAGCAAAGGAGAATGCTATTTGCACACTTGCTCATTATGATGGCTGGTAATACATGTTATACTTAGCTTACATGTTACTGACAAGCATAGAGGGGTGTGAGAGGTGTGGCAGTTCCTACCAGCAAATTGGCAGGAGTAATTGATATATCTTCATAAAATATTTTGGCCATTACATTAATGAAACTGATTGGACTCCAAGTGACGTTGTTTCAATGTTTTTGTGTTTTTATTGATGCAGTTAATGTTGTGCAGCAGCAGGCCAAAAATTTCCGTCATCAAGGAAAACCATGGTAAGGTACACGTTGCAAGTGATACAACTTTGAACTTTCATACACTTTAAAAGGGGTATGGTAGGATCAAATTGAAGTCAATTAAAACATTCAAGGACTCAATTGATAAAATTACTTTGAAGGACCAAATTGAAAAAACATGTATCTATCAAGGATTCAAAAGGTAGTTTTCTTGTTCTTTTTGATTCACACACTGTTCTTGGTGTTTTTTTTTTAAAAAAAATCAGACTTTGTTTCAAATACTTTTAATTTATGCTCTAATTATACTTCGATATAAATATTATGAGGTATACTCTCTTATCTTAGAAATGTCATATCTGATACTGTATCCATGTCCAAGTTGATAATAATTATAGGGACTAAATGCAAATAGTACAATACACCCCTTTCTAGGGTATCTTTCAGTTCAATTATTTTGTAGATAGTCTGGTATCAAAGTCTAATAACTAACCTAACATTCTTTATAAGACTTCTATTTTGACCTTGGGAAGACTTGTTTACGAGAACTTGTTGGCTTGTATTGCATGGCTTGGACCAGTCTTTGTCATTATAGTAGGCTCCTCCCCTGACATGACATGGCATGATCATATCTCATACTTCCTTTTGGTTATTTCTTTCTTTCTATCTTATTCATGTGCAGTCCTATTCTTTATGCTTAGAATATGAGATTGATAACTGATGTATTCTTTGCATTTGTGGAAAGCGAGCTTTGAAAATTTATGCGTAAAATAGTGGTTGTCACTCTAGTTTGGTTGGCACGGATGCTTTAGATAAGCTGGAGCAGGTCAAAATGCAAGACTCACTTTTCTTTCTTAACTTCTTTTGAGGGACGAGAATGATGTCTGGAAGGATATTGCTTTTGTCCAAAAGTCACAAATATGGTAGTTATACATTGAATTACATACATCCTTGGTCCCCCATCCCCGCCCGCCGGAGAAAGGCACATTCCATTCCATTATCTATTTTCTTGTTAGCTTGATTCTTTGATAATGATAGGAAAGAAGTTCAACATAATGATTTATTTTGTCAACTTAATTTCAACCATAGAATATTGTTTGATGTATTTTACAAAGACTTGGACTTCTCTTACAATCTTATTGCCCAAGTCAAATGTGATGTGGATACTAGCATGAGAATCCTTTAAATGATTTTCATTTTGAGTTCAAGAGGTAGAATGGTCCTCAAGTCTTTTTCAGATATTGTCCTATCTGTTCCAGTTGTAGAACGAAATTGTGATGGAAAATCACTCATGTTTTTGGGACAAGTTGGGCTAAAGTAGAAAAAACTTGCCAAAATTGCATTGGTAGCTCGTCAAATTCTATTTTTCGAGGCATACGAGGATCATTTGCTGTTTGAGGCATATAATAATTTAATTTGAAAGGTTCTGCTGCAGAAACTATACATGTGCCTAATAGAATTTTTATTTTAATTATTCACTTTTAACTTTACAAACATCATTGTTGTTGATATTGGATTAGTTGTATGGAGCAAACTCTCATATTAGGAACACATGGTGCATAGTCAGTTTATGCATGGGACCAATGAGTGCATTTAGTTGGTTTGAATAATTATATACTTGGTGGGATCCAAATTTGAAAATCTCCTACAAAAAATCATTTTCAATCAGTGAAATGTACAAACTACTTTATACATTGTGTCTACCAAAGAAATTTCTGCTAGTTATTCTACATAAAGTAATGTTATTTACACAACAGTTGCATTTGCAGTTATACTATACAAGTGGCCCCAACATCTTACTATGAAACTCAGATGCAGCGTCACGTGTATGTGTTCAGTTGGCGCTGCTAAAGTTGTCTATGTAGGTTTGTTCTTCTACTTGAATTACAGATGGATTTTATTTCTTTATCCAAACTAAATGTTAATGATAGAGTGCCAGGAAGATCAATCTTTTCTACCCTGCATGCTTTCCTTTTGTGTTGAAAAATAACTAGAGTTTTTGTTTTTTAGATAGCTATATTTTGCCAAAGTGTTAATATGCAGTTGTCATCAAGTTGTACAATGATCACCTAGCTTGTTCATAATTCTGTAGTTTATTTAATTTTTAGTCTGTTAAAATGTTTTATTTCTAGTGCAGGTTCTGAAGTGAGTTCAAATATAGATAAGTGATCCTTTATCAACACTACTGCATTAATTAATTGATTTTTCCCCCCATTCTCAAGTAATAATCTCTAGTCAAGCAAATCTCATGCATGATCTCCATTACATGGAGTTGCAGACGTTGTTTATCAGAAAATATAATCACTAGAGTAGCAAGGAATGGTGACATTTGAAATCAGCAATATTTGGATACACTAGGAAGATAAGACTTTTGAGGTGTGGTGTGAAATGAAAGGATGTGATCCTCCAATTATCATTATTATTATAAAAGAATGGTCCGAGTAATCATTGTTGTAAAATTTCTTACACCATCAACTAATTACAAATCATCTTATGTATAACATTTGAGGTAGTTACGAAGAGTCAAATATTATTAATGATGTGACAATTTATGATTAGTTAACAGTGTAAAGAAACAAATTACAAATCATCTATGTATGAGTTTTAATGTAGTTACAGTCTAAGAGTAAAACATTTTTAATGATAATTTATGATTGATTAATGTAATTTTTTTTTACACTGAAAGTACATACCAATTAATTTCATGAAGTTCGAGAAGTCGATAAAAGTGCGAAAATATCTAAAAAGACAAGTTGCAAGACTTTCTCGCGCATGGCTCTAGTTGATGTTGATGCATGATGTTGAAGTGTTCAATTTGAGCTTTGCAGTATTTTGTTTGATTATTTGATTGCTACTTCTTGTTATTGATTGTCCTTCTTGTTTTGTTTTCTAGTTCCAAAGTTTGTGGATACCCACCATTACTTTACTTCGAAGTATATTGTGATTCCAAGTCCAAGTTGAATTACTTGCACTTCTCATCCTGATTTTGATTTTTGTGTTAAAACCTTTCGATTGTGTTAGGGGGTTTAAACCCCAATGAATTGGCTGTCCCAGTGCACGATAATAAAATATGAAAAAGTTGAGACAATTTTAGCCAGAATTTCTTTTTGGGGCATAACTGTGTGACATGCATGTTGAATTTTGGGTGGTTGAATGATCTGCATCACTTTATTTTATCCATATTGATGCGGTTAAGATACTAAGAAGATAGCCAACAATATATGTCCATCCAAAGTAGCTGAGGAAAAAAGAATGCAAAATACAAGGCTATAAAGTTTAGATAATAATTCGTTTAACACTAATACACTATCAATTATATATTCGGTGTCATGTAAAAGAAAATCATGTTATTCTTAACAATAAAAAGGTTTTGGTGAATTTTTAGATTTTCACTACTTTACTTTGGATTTGCCTCAAACTTAAGTTATTCTGAGAGTCTGATCGGTTTGTCAAATCCGTTAGCGTATAACGGATAACTTATAGCGAATGGAAAAGTAATCTCGTTTGGTAACCATTTTTAAAATTAGTGCGTTTTTTCCATGTTAATTAAAGTAGCATGTGAGCTTATAGCATATAGCTTATCATTTTTTCTTCCATGATTATCCCTACTATCTTAATTAAATTCCTCACTTATCATTAACTAATAAAATAAAACATAAATCATTTAACATAGTATATAAATAAGAATTAATTTCACTATTTAGATTTATATTTAAGATAAAAAAATAGAAAATATATTTTTATCTTTAAAAAATGAAATTTATATAAAAATAATATCAGTATATAATTTTATTTTTATTATTCGATTTTATTTATTAAAAATGATCAAAACTAAATTTAAAATGATAAAAATGATTAATTTTTAAATTTTTAAAATGGTAAATAATTTAAAATAAATTAAAGTGTTAAAAATTATAATTTTTTAAAATAAATAATATATACATATATATATATATATAATTTATATAAAAAAAACATATACAAACATATCATTTTATATTTATCAGTTAGTCCAACTACTAATTGTACATAAATTTTGTCCGAAAATATTAAATTTGCAAGAGACTGGCCTGAACGTCTCCTTTGTGAGGCTCTCTATTTAGGAATGAAGAACCCTTGTTCAAAGTTTTTGGATCAATGTTTCTCGTTGCTTGACAATCTTATTTGAATAACTAGAGAGAATTCAAATCTCAGATTTACTTAAGAATAGGATTTTTGATTAAATAAGAAAAACGCACTGTAAGAAAAATTAAAATAAAATGTTACTTTACTTTTTATAACATGTTTATATTACTTATTATATATATATATATATATATATATATATATAAACTATGTGTATTTTTATGGATTTATTTTGCTTTTTTACCCGTAACTCTTGGAGATGGGTATTTTTTGGTCTTTTACCAAAGATTGGGCATACCACAGGTTTTACAGTGTGGCTAGGTAAACCTCCCTAAGATGGTGACTGATCTTTCAGGTAAAATTTACCTTGAGACGTAGTTTAGTTGCATCGCAACCAACCACTCTCTTAGACATGCGTTTAATCAATATAAACAAATTTAATTATTTAATCACAAATTTCTTATCAGTCTCTTTTAAATTCGTTAGTTATATATTATGTACCAAAAAATTCATTATATATATTATAATTAGTTAAATAAAAGATATGTTTTTAATAAACTATTCCTTTCTACCTCATAGTTGTTAAGTAATTAAATTTATTTGAGAAGCCGCTATGTATATAACCAAACTTTTTAAAGGACAACTTAAATGGCTGAAGCGATTTTTTTTTTCTTCAAAAACTGTTAGATAATAAGGATGGAATTACTTTTTGAAAAATAACATAAGCGGTAACCCAAGGAGTTTTTTTTTTTTTTTGTAATTTTTTCCCCTTCCTCCGTTCTTAAATGATATTAACTTTTTAAATTTTTGCAAATTATTTGTCACTTTAGAGAATTAAGAAAAAAAATTATTGCCTTTTTTCAATTTTATTCTTATTTTTTGTTATTCTCATTAATAATTTTTTTCTCATTAATTAGTTACTCTTAGTATTAAGGGCAATTTTTTAAATATCAATCTTTTTAATTAGGTCATTCATTAGTTTTTCAATTAATATGCTTATACAAACGACTGTTATTTAGAGATAGAGAGTAATACATTTCTTGTTTTTTTAGGGCCAAATAGGGGTGGGAATAGGTCAAGCCGGTCGTCGGGAGCCTATGACATAACCTATTTAAGACCTAGCTCGGCCTAACCTATTTAATAAAAAGGTCAGGTCAAGGCTTTATAAAAAGCCTATATAGCTAAATATGTCAGGTCTAAGATTTTAAAAAAACCTACTAGGCCTAGTGACCTACCATTCCGATCTATTTAACACATACACACATAAATATATATGTATAATATAATATATTATAATACTATAATATAATATTTACATTATTCATAATATTTAAAGGTACTGGCTTATTGGTCATGTAGTGGTCTACTTGGCTATTTATTTGTGAATGCCTAGTGACCTATTTATTAGTATATGTCTGCCAACTTATTTGTCATTAGAGACCTACGGACCTATTTACAAGTGAAGGACTCTGACATATTTATAGATGGAGGCATATTTAAAGGTCTTGTTGATAAATATGTTTTTAAGTAGGCTTTCGGGCTACGCCAGGCTTTAAAGTAGGTCAAGCTCATGCCTTAGAAATTGACCTATATCAGCCTACAGGCTAGGCTCAAACCTCATGATTGAAACACAGGTCAGGTCTAGGCTTATCAAGACCTAGCTCAATCTAACCTATTCCTACCGCTAGGGCCAGAGAGAGGTTACTAAATAAATAGTACACTTTGTTCGTGATCAACGTTTTACTGTCTTGCAATATCTATTCGTATAGGCTTTAAAATATTTTAAGAACGTAGTTTTATTATTTATATTTTTTTCATTTAAAAATTAAAAATTAACTAAAAAGTACGCGGCTCCTTTTTCTCAATATAAAGAAAAAGGGGAAAGAATGAAAGATGCCTTGTCGAGAAAAGAAATGGGACAAACAGATTCACAGATCCAAGACGCACGCCTATAAAAGCCCCTGCTAATAAGAATTTGCACGCTCAAAATCCCATGGAAACATCATGATATATTAAGAGTATTGAGTTCATTATATTAGTTCACAGCATTGAGTTCATTGATGCCTAGTCAAAGTGAAAGTTTTCAGACCAACTTTTTTTGTGTACGAGGTTGATTTTCTACCAAAGTTCTGCACAACATTTGTCACGTTCTAGCCGATATTATAGACTTGGAAGTACATTATGTGATATCAGTAGCATAGTTAAGTTAATTTATAGTTAATAAAATCTTAGATATCATTGAAAGAGAATAAAGTCTCCTGTACATACGATAATAATCGAATCTCTAATAACATATTTAAACAATTCAACTGTCTATTAATTCAGTCAGGTCTTGTTAGTACAAAATTAAATTCATGTTTGGAAGGACGTCTAATCTCCCCAAAAGCACGTCCCTGAACACAAAAGCTCCATATATTGGAGCTTTTGACAATGTATATCCAAGTTTCTTTCTTCACCGTTCCAAACACGTACTAATTTTGATATGGTCTTGGACTGGTCTAGGAAGATATGGACCAAAGCATAACATGAATGAAAATGATAGTTAAGGGAACTCATCAAACCTAATAAAGATTATGCTTCTAGAAAAGGAAAGGTTTTCGAGAACATGTGTGGAAAACAGTGAGCCGAAAGGCTTCTAGATGAGGGAGACATAAGAAAAGAAAGCAAAATTCTCCGTTTTTTATTTTTTAAAATATAGAAAGTAGTCTTGTGGATACTTTGGAACAGAATGTGGAATATCAAAGCAAAGACATTAAGATGAAAGTTGAGATCAATCAATCTCATTTATCCATGCATTTGCTTCTCCCGTCATAACAACATAATAATTGAGTTTTAGGAAAAACAAAATAAGTTTGAGTAAATATCTCCATACATAGAAGATTTGCATCATTTACTTAAATATTTTTGGTGGTTTTCTAGGTCAGCTTGTTGGTAGTTTCTTTTACCATGGGTTTTAAGATTACTTAAGGAGGCATCCTAGGTTTTCATTTACTTCAAGATCATGCAAATTTACAATTGGTTTACGAGGCATTAGCCCATCTTTGATAGTTTTTTTTTTTTGGTACAAAGAGGTAAAGTCGAAACTAAAATTTAACTTGCATATAAAAAAAAAGAAGTAAAATCTACTCTACCGGGTAAAGTTTCCCCACACCCCTGCTAGATCATTCAAGAGAAGATCCCCTCACTCATTAGGAGGGCGATCCAAAATTTCGTAATAACTATATCAATAATAATATTTAGACACAAATTTTGATATCATTTATAGATATCTTATAGCTGATGAAGTGTTTTGTAAGTAATGAAATACATGATAAGAGAGGAAAACAATAAATAAGTACCGAATAATATTTTTATACGGTGTTGGACACAATTTTTATGTCTAAATATAATTACTCTAAATATATAGAAGACCCTTACATGTCATATAATTTTATTTAAGAAGTATTACACTCACACACATGTAAATATATGAAAATGGAGTAAATATGTAGTTATGCGCGACCAGTAATAAATTTTCAAACCCTTGATGCAAAAAAAAAAGGGGTAATAAAGCACCTCGAATCAATGGGTTGTTGGTCAAGTAGAAGCAACTTGCTCCCATAAGGAGGGGGACTTGGGGAATCCAGATTTGAATCCTTGTGAAATCACCTCCGTTGGAAGGCTGAGAACCAATGGGTGAAAACCTTGCTCAATCAGTCGCACCAGAGATTGGTCCCATAGCGGACCCGAATGACCTAAGTCATGGGGATACTTTGGTGAATCCACTCAACCCAAAAGGCTAACTAGGATGGGTTTCGGAAAAAAAAATAAAAATAAATATGGATCATTCAAATTTGAAAGCATGGCAACTTCTAAGTGAAGTTATGGTCTTGGTGTGATGGTGTCGCGCAGCTCTCGCAGGGCCCATATATAATTAAGTCATGATGGTTAATAGATCTTCAGCTTTAACTATATATTTTCCAAACTTGATCTCTTTTCAAAGATCACTTACACTTGCATTTGTCCCCATTGACATAATTCATTTATGTATTTAATTTAGCTGCTTGCGCGGATACTTTCTTGCAATTCAAAGTAAATCTCGTCCTTTCTTTCTTGTCAACTTTGTTCATGCATCTGCCATCTTCACTAATCAAAGAACATTTGGTTCCCCGTTCACATTGCTTTTAACTTTTAAGTTAAACTTTTGTTTTCAAATGACGAATTCGAAGTGAACTCTAAAAGGTTTGTTTATATTAGTTTTTTTTTTTTTGTTAAAAAAAGTTTAGATTGGGGAAAGGCACACCCCTTGCAAAGTCAGAGAATACCACAAACCTCAGTAAGGATTTATAGTGGAATTTACATATTGTCTACCAATATGAGAGATCTAGAAATCGAATCCAAGTCACAGCTAGTATGAGCGGGAGGCTTGATAATAAATACTCTAAACGAAAGTTTTAGTGTGATAATAAATTAAATAAATAAGGTTAGTCAAAAAAAAATTAAATAAGGACTTCCATTTAAATTTTATTAATTAAGGAAGTTTGTTTTGATTAGCTATTAAGTAAACTTTCCCCAATATGATACCAATCTGTTGGTGTACGGTCAGAAAGGAAAACTATTAAGGTGGCGTTTGGAAGAGCTTATTTAAGCTTCTTTTGACTTATCTGATGACATAAGCTCTTATGCAGTGTGTTTGGCAGAGCTTATAAAAATAACTTATGTCATCCCATAAGGAGTTTTTGACTTATTTTCATAAGTCACTGGGAGAAGCTTATGTCATAAGAGCTTATGCACTAAACACCCTCTCCGTGTTTTTCACTATTCGAATCCGCTCATGCCCTTTCTTTCTTTTTCTTTCTTTAAGTGCTTATGACATAAGCTCTCATGCGATAAGGTCTTATGTGATAAGCTCTTAATTAAGTTGTTTACCCAAACGCACCCTAAGTACTTTAACTTTAATAAAATTGTTGAAAAACATGGTAGAGCCCAATAAAGAGAGAAAGATAAATTGAGAAGAAATTGGAAATCTAAAAATTGATAGAATGAGAAGTTATTCTTACAATGAAGGCTAAGATACACTTATATAGTATTCCTAATCAAGCTAACTAATTATAACAAGATAACTAATATCTAAACTAACTTGTAACTAACTCTAACAATCTCAAGTTATCTCTAACAGCCTCCCGCAAGCTGGAAGTGCATGTTAATTAGCATTTCCAGCTTGGGATAGCAATACAAATCACATCGGCTTATCAAGGAAAGCGATCAAAGAAAGCAGCAGCGGCTGAAGTGCATAGCTCCTAGAAGTCTTCGACCAATTTCTGGGCCCCTTTGAACTTCTTACAACGTCTCCACAGCACTCACTCCACAACACCAAGAAACCCAATATGGGAAAAATGATCAAATGCCAAATAGGCAAGGAAAGCTTAACCACCAAGCAGAAGCCATAACTCAAGGCTTAACCACTTGGCAGAAGCAACAACAAGAATGCTTAACCACCTAACAAAGGCAGAAGCTAAAAACAATGAGAAATGCTTAACCACCATAAGGCAGAAGCTACCAAAGCTTAATCATCAAGAGCAGAAGGTAAAAAAACAGCCTTAACAACTCAAGACAAAAGCAAGAATATCAATGCTTAACCATCCATGGCAGAAGCTCATATGAATGCTTAACCACCGTGGGTAGAAGATTACAACATAGCCATATTAGGCTCAAATCAATCTTTACAAAGAAAATATCAAACAAACCAGAAGAACTTCAACATGTCTTCAACAACTCTTGTGAACTCGATCCCCGACACTTATCATACCAAAGAACAAATCGAACCAAAGAAAGAAACTGCTACAACACAGCCAACAAGTTATTCAATGCTCAAAGCTTCAATTCAACAGAGGATGCTGAATCTTCCCATGCTCCTTTCGTCCAAGAATCGAACAAACAAATTTTGAGTCACTAACAAAACCAAAGAAACAGATATTTGCTCCCTCCAGATCTGAGAAAATAAAACGAAGCAGCAAACACCACAAAATCGGAACCACCACAGTATAAGCATAAGCTCTATTTGCAAACTCAGATCCAGTAACAGAACCATAAAGGTTGATGGAGGCCATGGAAGAGAGAAACCGAACCACAAAATCTTACCAGAGTTGCAATTCACAGCCAGATTGAATTATTGCTTGCCTGTGCCAAACCAATTTTGCAGGCCTCCAACAATAGTGATTCAACAAAACCAAGATCGAAACTGAAAAATCAAATAAGATCGAAACCTCTTGAGAAATCTGATGTTGCGGCCAGACTCCTTGAATTTCAAATGCAATCTCCGAGTAATTTCTTGAGATTCGAAATGATCTAGGGTTCAGAGCCAAATATTCATAACCAAGAACTACGTAATACACAGCCTTGCCATAGACCAAAAGAACCATCACTGACAGGATGGCTAAGAACAGGGAAGCAAGTAAACCAAATATATGAAAGATAAAGGAAGGGGCAAGAATCGAGCACCAGATGGTGAAGAACCAGGTCTGAGAAAAATGGACCAAACACACAGATTCGTAACAATTAGACGCCAAGAACCGATCAGATCGTGGCAACGTAGTGGCTCAACCGAAGAAACATGATCGGAAAACGGATCTGAAGCTCAAAGGCGACGGCGACGGAACCATCAGAGCCGGCGGGTGAAGCGGTGGAGAAGACGACGCTAAAACCAAAAAACGCCCACACACATGCGAACCAGAATAGCAGCACAAGAAATGCATCATCAAAGAACCAAATCTGTAAAAGAAAAAGGAGCAAGAAAACGAAAAAGAAAACACAAGAGAACCAAAGGAATCAAGGAAAAAAAAGCTAGAAGATACAAGAACTATATCAAAATGGAGATTTTGGGTTTTCTCGGGAAAATGAAAAGGAAAAGAGAAAGAAAACAAAAGGGAAAATGAAAAAGAAAGGAAAGGAAAATTGCAGCGGTAGTTTTCTCCTCATGGTGGATACCATGGGAGCTCTGATACCATGTTGAAAAACATGGCAGAGCCCAATAAAGAGAGAAAGATAAATTGAGAAGAAATTGGAAATCTAAAAATTGATAGAATGAGAAGTTATTCTTACAATGAAGGCTAAGATACACTTATATAGTATTCCTAATCAAGCTAACTAATTATAACAAGATAACTAATATCTAAACTAACTTGTAACTAACTCTAACAATCTCAAGTTATCTCTAACAAAAATAATAAGTGATAATTATGCTTACAAAAACTTTAATAAAATAATATTTTAATAAAAAAAAATTTGACTAAAAAAATATTTATTCATTCAAATTGATAAAATACATCGAACAATATAAATCCAATATCACTAAGAATCGAAAAGGATGAATCTGTGAACAAACTCACAGTACCCAGATTAATAGCATAACACGGGTATGACAGCCCCAAAAAAAATAATCCTAGCTAGATCTAAAGGAGGCACATCCAGAACATGGTCTCTCATCTCCTGCAATAGGCTCCAATTAGCCAACTAATCTGTACTATGATTGTCTTCTCTACGGGTATGAGAAAAGGTAAAATTCCAATTCTTTTGTTTCTACTCTTGAATTCAGCTGATAAGCTTCCTTCTGACTTGGTGTGATAAGCTTCCTTCTGAGGAGATGCAGGATATAGCCAAAGCTGAATCTGACTCAACTATAAGAGCACGGACACCTAGGTCCTAGGCTAGTTAAATTCCTCTGAGAATACCCCAACTTTATGCTGTAAAGGCTGTACAAACTCCAATACTCATGCCAAATCCTTTCACCCATGCACCAACATCATCCCAGATTAGACTCCACATCCAGCCTCCCATGGGTTCCATTTAGAAGCTCCATCCACATTCAGTTGAAACCATCCTGAAGTAGGGAATTTCCAATTTATAAAGATAGTTTCCTGACGAAAAAGACGTCTACTACCCTGTTGCCCGTTGGCATCAATAAGCATTATCTTCTCTACATAATTAGAAATAACCAAATGGGGCCATTCAGGCCTAGAGAAAAACTCATCAAAAAACTTTTTATTACATCACAGCCAGATGAAAGAACAAGCGGTCATTAAAACTGTGGTCCGGCTAGGAGAATTAGAGATACCAAAATTTCCATTCAGATTGACAATAATCCACTCATGAAAATTGGCATTATAGAAATAAGTGAGATCGGAGGATTTAACTAGATGAATCCAAACCTAGGACGCTTTTGGGCAGTCACAAAGAACATGTAATAAAGATTCTTCAATGCCTGTGCAACGATTGCAATCAGGGGAACAATGAGTCCATGAACTTCTATGCAAATTAGTGAGAAGTCTTCCATGGGCAACCTTCCACATATGAACTTTAAAGCGTTGAGGGCCTCTTGTTAATTATCTGCTTTTTGAACTGCAACGTGTTTTTTATTTATGTTTATCTTTTAGTGTTTCAGTTATTGTTTTAGTCAATAAGTGGTTCCTACATTTTATGATCAAGTTAGGTTGTTTTCAATGTTGCTGAAATCTTGGTAACAAATAGTTTTTCTGTTTCATTTGAATATTATAAATGTAATTGTTGCTGATGAATAAAAGGTATTCCCTTCTTCAATTAATTTCAACGTATCTACTCTTGCTCCTCTGTTTTTCTATTGTTCAGTTATGCCATAAAACTAACAAATTGGTATCAGAGCTTACTTCTTACGGGACCTATGAAAATGGAAGCTGAAGCAAGTTTTTCACAAATTGCTCCTCCTGTCTTTGATGGAGAAAACTATGATCTTTGGGCAGTAAGAATGGAGTCTCACCTGGAGGCTTTAGATCTTTGGGAAGATGTGGAAGAGGATTATGAAGTTCCTCCACTGTCGCAAAATCCTACCATGGCCCAAATAAAAAGTCACAAGGAGAGAAAAACCAAGAAGGCAAAAGCAAAAACATGTCTCTTTGTTGGTGTTTCAGCAACAGTCTTCACAAGGATCATGACTCTAAAATCAGCAAAGGAAATTTGGGATTATCTAAAGGAAGAATATGCAGGAGCTGAAAAGATACGAAGCATGCAAGTGCTTAATTTAATGAGGGAATTCGAGTTGCAGAAAATGAAAGAGTCTGAGGCAATCAAAGAATACTCAGACAGATTGCTTGGCATTGCTAATAAGGTAAGGTTATTGGGCACTGCATTTGTTGATTCCATAATCGTTGAAAAAATTCTGGTTACAGTGCCTGAGAGATATGAAGCATCAATAACCACCTTGGAGAACACAAAGGATCTGTCCAAGATCACTTTGGCGGGAGTGTTACATGCCTTGCAGACCCAAGAGCAATGGAGACTTATGAGACAAGAGTATGTGGTTGAGGGTGCTTTACCAGCCAAGCATCATGAACCTGGAAGTACTGCAAATAACCAAAGCAAAGGCAAGGGTAAAAAGAAAAATTACCCACCTTGTCACCACTGTGGTAAAATGGGTCACCCGCCATTCAGATGTTGGAGAAGACCAGATGCAACGTGCAGCAACTGCAATCAGCTTGGACATGAAGCTGTCATCTGCAAAAGCAAAACCCAACAGCATGAAGTCAATGCCCAGGTTGTTGAGCAAGACGAAGAAGATCAGATTTTTGTGGCAACATGTTTTTCAACTAGGAGTAGTTCAGAATGCTGGTTGATTGACAGTGGTTGTACAAACCAAATGACATATGACAGAACTCTCTTCAAGGATTTGAATCCCACTAAAGTCTCAAAAGTCAGAATTGGGAATGGCGGCTATATTTCAGCAAAAGGAAAAGGAACCATCCTAATTTCAACGAGTTCACGTACAAAGGTAATCTCAGATGTTCTTTATGTACCCGAGATTGTACAAAATTTGCTTAGTGTAGTGATAAGCCTCTGGCTTATCTAGTTTTATAACTAGATGGACTGTGGTTTTTGTGCAAATTATTCGAGTTCAATCTTGTTTTCGCCCAAATTTGGCCTTGTTTTGTTCCTAAGTAGACTTTTACTCGTTCTAGGCATTTTTAGTAGTTTTTAGTCTATTTTGAATAGAATTATGCTTTTTGTGTCTTTTTATTGTTTCAGGTTAGAAGTGAAGCTCCGGGAGTCAAGGAAAGTCAAGAAACAGAGGAAAAAGCACTTCTGGAGATACTCGCCTCGCGAATGGATGCTCGCCTCGCGAGCCTGAACATCGGATAAAGCAGAATAAATCATCACTCGGCTCGCCCGCGAATGTGGGATGCTCGCCTCGCGAATCATGGAGACCTGGAAGTCAGAGACCATCACGGCCTGGCCGTGATGAAGGTCACAGCCTAGAATTGAAGTCTCGCCCCGCGAAACACACTCTCGCCCCGCGAGAGTCCAAATTTGAATTCACGCCAAAACTAAAATTCTCCTCGCGAGAGATGCTCGCCCCGCGAGCGGGCGAGAAACAGAATCCCTATATATTGCTGTTTCAGATCAGATTTGAGGAGTTTTTTTTAGAGGAGGCTGGGGAGCTTTTTGCAGATCCGAATCCTAGTAGGGTTTTTCCACTGTAGAGTAGCGTTTAGGAATATTTCTTTTCTCTTTGGAGTTGCGTCTCCTCTTTTCTTTTTATCATGGTGGTTATGTCGGATTGCTTGTCTATGAGCATGAGGAACTAATCCCCTTGTCTAAGGGATCAATGAAGCCGCCCATGGCGGTATAGCGTTCATGTGATGTATGTTTTTTTCCCCTTCTCTCAATGAATGTTTTCCAATTCTGATTTGAATGCGTTGATCATATGTGTTGCGTGATTGACTAGTTAAACGTGTTTGAGGCCGATCGGCGATTCGCGTTTTAGAACTTGGATTGGAATCACTAATTGAATAATGAGCACGACAGTGGATTTAGGAGATTAGTGCAACCTTATAGGGAACAAGAATTAATAGAATTCGAGATTAGGATTATGAGACCTAGTAAGTAATTAATCCAATCGTCGAATACGTCCTGTTGAGAACAACAGTGGATATAGGAGAATTTGGGGGTCCCGGTTGACATTGTAATTGAACTTAGGGAGGAATTCATCATCACTTGGGTACTATGCATGATTGGGTAGGTGGATTTGAGACCTTGGATGCTTTTAATTCCAGATTTCAATACCATATCTTTATTTGAATTGTGATTTGATTGCGATCCTATTTTCTCTCTCTCAACCACTTTCTGTTACTTGACCAAACGTATCAGATTTTCCGCGAATTAGTTGAATTGGTAGCCCAATCCTTGTGTTCGACCTCGGTAAATTCTTACCGTGTTTATTTATTACTTGCGACGACCCGGTACACTTGCCGGTGACAGTCAACAAGTTTTTGGCGCCGTTGCTGGGGATTGGCACAACCAATTTTTCTAATTTTAGGGAAATTTGATTATTTGGTTAAGTTATTTTTGTTTTTATTTTTATTTCTATTATTTTCTTTTTATTTACTATTATCTCTCTCTACTTCTTTGATTCCACTTGGTCTTGCCTTGTTTTGTATGCGAGGTACACGAGGGAATGCTTCCGGGTTGCGAATATTGTAATGGAGACCATGACACTTGGAGCTGTCCGTTCTACTTCTCTCAAGAATATGTGGATTCATGCCATAATCTCTATGACAAGATGCCCTGAACAACTATCAGAGTCAGAATCAGTATTGGGGTGATATGAGGGGAGACCATTCGGGTTTCGCTTGGAGTAATGCTGACGATGATCTAGCTTGGCAACCACAACCTCAACAGAATGGTGGAAGACAACCTTGGGAGTTGGCTCTTGAGAAGATGAATGCGGCAGTTGAGAAGTTGGCAATCAATACAAGCACATCCATTGATAAGTTGGCAACTCATACAGGGTTGGCAATTCAGAATCTAGAGATGAAGATTGCCCAGCTCGCAAAGCAACTAAATGAGCGTCTCCCAGAGACTTTCCCAGGTGATACCGACAACAACCCTAAGAACCAATGTGATGCAACTAGTTCTCAGGAAGTTGAGGAAGAACTACCACATGTTGAGGAGGAGCAACCGGAGGAAGAGGAGTTGGCAAGGGACAAGGCACCGGAGCAAGGGGGTAGAGTTGAAAATGAAGATAAAGTGGTAGTGGACTACACCATGCTTGCCAAGCAACCTGAAATTACTGCATTGGATAACTATGTTGGCTTACATGCATGTGTGGACATTGGTAAGTTAGACCCTCCCACTTGTCTGGCACACTTCCTCGTGAAAACACCATTTGACCCGAGAGGAAGTGAGTTCATAATTGAAGAGGTCAATGGAATTTTCACACACGGGCTTGGTGGAAGTATGGATAGAGTCGTGATGATTCTGCAATGGCCATTTCACAAACCATGGGATCCGGGTGGAGGATCTCGCATGATAAGCATCTCTTGGCCCTTGTGCCACAGGCTATGGGATCCAGGTGGATGCAACTTGAGTCAGGCTCGGGACGTTAAACAAGCGCTACTTGGGAGGCAACCCAAGCTAGATATCCTTTATTTTTAGTTTTTGTCATTTTCATCTATATATATATATAAAAAAATAATAATAATAATAAAAATTACAGAGGCTCGCCTCGCGAGATAATGGTAGCCTCGCGAATCTGGGCATCAGCAGCAAATGGAAATTCTAGATTCGCCCCGCGATATACTACTCGCCCCGCAATTATGGAAAATGTGAAGAACAATTTTCCAGATTAGCCTCGCGAGTATTGTCTCGCCTCGCTAATCTACAATTAGGGTTTTCAATTTGGGGCAGAATTTTAAAATTCGCGTCGCGAGGGTACTCTCGCCTCACGAACTGGGGAAATTATATAGCCCCGCGAGCGGCCGCGCGGCATTCGCGCGACCTTCCCTCTGCTTCTTCTCTCTCAGACTCGAAACCACTCTCTCTCTTTCTCTCTCTCACACTCATCACTCATAACTCACAGCACTCTACCTCACACCCTCATTCACTCTAACACAGCACAAAGATCTATTCCTCTCTGCTAGGTAGGTTCATCTCTCTCCCTGTTCATGCTTGTGGAATTCGAACAGACACACCACACACTGTGCACGAAATGTATGTATACTGGTAGTAGGGTAGATGCCATGTTCATGAACTAGTCTGGTTTAGAGAGTCTTACTGTGCATTGCTCTGCTCTGCGAATATTGTGGTTAGGAATGCAAGTGGGGATACTTGTCGGGGTACTCGTTGCATATCCGTATGATAGTAGGACAAGTGGGGGATTAATACTGTACTTATGATGTCTGTTGTGTATATTCTAAATGCTGATTATAAACTCAGATCGGGACTTTTCTGATTTTCAGGTATGGCTCCGCCTAAGAGCAACCCTGCTGAAAAGCAGTCGGTCAAGCGCAAGAAGCGCACATCTGCTCCTGGGGATGACGTAGTGTTGCCTTCAGGGCCGGGCACCTCCTCTAGGGCCACCTCCTACTCTCCCGCCTTCGTTCTCCTGATCATAGGGAGCATTGGAACCTGGTGGTGAGGAAGGAAATGGTTCTAGAGAGGCGTGTGTCCCTCGTGGGCAACACCTATGCCACCATCTCAGAGCAGATTCGCCACCGAGGTTGGGGGATGTTGGCTAATCTTCCGCACCAGTATGATATCAAACTGGTGCAGGAATTTTATGCCAACGCTCTCAAACTCGAGGTCACAGGCCCGAGCTGCGTTACGGAGGTTCAGGGGGTCCCCATCACTTTCACCGCTTTAGATATTAACTCCTGCTTGGGGATCCCGATCAGAGAGGAGCCCTGCGACTATGAGCAGCTCCCAGCAGTGCAGGCCCTCGCTCAGGCTATCTTAGACACGTGCTGTGTCCCAGGAGCTGCCTGGGAGGTGGGGACATCAGGGAACCTCCTGCGGTTGAGGAGGCAGGACCTCACCCTAGAGGCCAAGGTCTGGTCGGCGTTCTTACACGCCAACCTTCAAGTGAGCTCGCATGAGTCCACGGTCACCGCTGCCAGAGCCGACCTCCTTTACGGCATTATGACAGGTCGCTCGATGAACGTAGGGGGAGTTATCGCCTCAGACATTCAGATGAAGGCGAACTCCCGAGCATTGAAGGAGAGCCTGGGGTACGGTTTGCTGATCACAAAGCTTATCCGCCGAGCGGGGGTACCAGTGAGTAGAGTTATGGAGAAGGTGCCGAGGCAGCCCATCGACCAGGATTATATCCGGCGGTTCTGCTATACAGCTCAGGGCGCACCTAGGAGGCCACCACCCCTACCCACTCAGAGGCCACGACCATCGGACATGGCTCTGCTCTTGCAGTACCAGGAAGAGGCTATGAGGAGGGATCGGGGAGGTGTTGCGCGAGTTTTTCGAGAGAGATGGCGCTAGCTCGGCAGGAGGGTCGGGTGCCCGTATACCCCTCCGAGGAGGAGCTGTCCCCTGGGCCAGGGTGGCGGGACTACCCCGGGGACCAGGGTGCTATGCCATGGGGGGTACCCGAGGATCCAGAGGACGAGCAGGCACTGGAGAGGACCAGGGTGACCCGGTGGACGACATCGATTTCGATCATTGATCCGGGCCCCTGCACTTTTTACTGATAGTTCTAGCTAGGATTCGATTTGGTTGTACATTATTGTGCTAGCTAGAAACTATTTTTACTGACTATTTTACAGGCAAACTTGGATGACTGTTTATTTATTCTGATATATTATTGCTTAACGTTCATGTTTGTTTGTGAATGGAACTACATGGAGTGCCCGGAACCTGAAGGGCCAATCATTTGGGCAAGGATGAGGCCGAAACTAGTCCCGCTGTGAAGCGGGGTAGTAGAGAGATGGAAAGAGGAAGGAAAATCAGCTGAGAGCATGGGGTCCGCTCGGGCCCCATTAAGATAAAAATTTTCTTACCCTTCACTTGTTTTTGTTTTTGTTTTTGTTTTTGTTTGTCACTCTTGAATAATTTGAGAAGATCAAGAGTTTTTGTATGAATGTCGTGTCGGCAAGTTTGTTGGATTTTAATTAAATTGAGCATAGATTGATTGCATGAATTATTTTGACCATTGATGATTTTTCCCCCTAGGTTCTGATAGTAGAAAAGTTGATCCCCACTTGAAAAATTGAAAACTGAACTTTGAGAATTTTATTGTGATTGCTTGATTTATGATAAGTTTGGGGTGAGGGGGTGCACACACACTAGGAATTGTATCTCGGTCAAACAATTTGCAAAATGTCCAGGTGAGGATTTGAGCCTCCAACTCTGTTT
Source organism: Sophora flavescens (assembly GCA_030762895.1). Classification (NCBI taxonomy): domain Eukaryota; kingdom Viridiplantae; phylum Streptophyta; class Magnoliopsida; order Fabales; family Fabaceae; genus Sophora; species Sophora flavescens. The sequence continues at coordinate 116,824,893 of CM061063.1, forward strand.
TTGATTGTGTGAAATCACTTTTAAGTTGCACTTTCCCGAATTTGCTTGAATCTCTTCATGGGTTGCATGATTATGTGTTGCATCAAATGATTTAGGCGATTTTCTTTGAATAACTACTTGGCCTAAAATGAACCATCCCTAATGCATGTTCCCTAGTTAGCCACATTGAGCCTAATTAGCCTATTGTTTCTTTATGACCCTAAATTATAAGCCAAAATCTGGAAAAAACCATGTTAACCAAATCTTAGGATTAGGAGAGCATGGAAGCTTAGTGAAAGAAGAGTTGTAAGAAACTAAGTTTGGGGTGGCTACAAGGTTGATATGTAATTCTGGGTTGAGAAAAGGAAAAAAATAAAGGTTGAAACCCAAGGCAAAAAGAAAAAAAAAAGAAGAAGAAAAAAATTGCCAAAAGGAAAAGGGGCAAAGCAGAAAAAATGGCAAGGAAAAGGTTGTAGTCACCCGAGGCAAAAAGAAAAATGGAAAAAGGAATTTGAGTGGAATATGTGTAAAAAAGGTTCATGCTCTCTTAGTTCTTAGGGACTTAAGCTTAGTATCCTTGAATATCCTACCCTCAGCCAGGCCCCATTACAACCTTTATAAAGACATTCTGATGTTGCATGCATGTTTTCGTGGGAACCATTGTTGAGATGAAAATCAAATTCATGGGAAGTGCTCTTGATATGTGAAATTGAGTGAAAAGTTAAAAGCCTAGACAGAATTGAGCGAATGAGTGAAATTTTACATACCCTTGCGAGGAAGGCAATTGTTTGAAATATGTGATCTTCCTTTGTGTGTGTAACTTTGATCCTCAACTTAGAGTAAAGCTTGCATGAATGATAAGTTCTCAATTGTTTAAAGTAAATAAATGTGGGGATTACATTGATGTAAAAGGGGGAAATCATTGAAGAAAAACTGTTTGTTCAGATTGCATGAAATTTGTGCGAAATCGATTGATTCCCTTAAGCTTGCCAAGTCTTGAGTCGTTTTTGAGTTTTAGCTTGCTTGGGGACAAGCAAGGTTTAAGTTTGGGGTGTTTTGATAAGCCTCTGGCTTATCTAGTTTTATAACTAGATGGACTGTGGTTTTTGTGCAAATTATTCGAGTTCAATCTCGTTTTCGCCCAAATTTGGCATTGTTTTGTTCCTAAGTAGACTTTTACTCGTTCTAGGCATTTTTAGTAGTTTTTAGTCTATTTTGAATAGAATTACGCTTTTTGTGTCTTTTTATTGCTTCAGGTTAGAAGTGAAGCTCCGGGAGTCAAGGAAAGTCGAGAAACAGTGGAAAAAGCACTTCTGGAGATACTCGCCTCACGAGTGGATGCTCGCCTCGCGAGCCTGAACATCAGATAAAGCAGCAACAATCATCACTCTGGCTCGCCCCGCGAACAGGATGCTCGCCTCGCGAATCATGGAGACTTGGAAGTCAGAGACCATCACGGCCTGGCCATGATGAAGGTCACAGCCTAGAATTGAAGTCTCGCCCCGCGAAACACACTCTCGCCCCGCGAGAGTCCAAATTTGAATTCGCGCCAAAACTAAAATTCGCCTCGCGAGAGATTCTCGCCCCGCGAGCGGGCGAGAAACAGAATCCCTATATATTGCTGTTTCAGATCAGATTTGAGGAGTTTTTTTTAGAGGAGGCTGGGGAGTTTTTTTGCAGATCCGAATCCTAGTAGGGTTTTTCCACTGTAGAGTAGCGTTTAGGAAGATTTCTTTTCTCTTTGGAGCTGCGTCTCCTCTTTTCTTTTTATCATGGTGGTTATGTCGGATTGCTTGTCTATGAGCATGAGGAACTAATCCCCTTGTCTAAGGGATCAATGAAGCCGCTTATGGCGGTATAGCGTTCATGTGATGTATGTTTTTTTTCCCCTTCTCTCAATGAATGTTTTCCAATTCTGATTTGAATGCGTTGATCATATGTGTTGCGTGATTGACTAGTTAAACGTGTTTGAGGCCGATCGGCGATTCGCGTTTTAGAACTTGGATTGGAATCACTAATTGAATAATGAGCACGACAGTGGATTTAGGAGATTAGTGCAACCTTATAGGGAACAAGAATTAATAGAATTCGAGATTAGGATTATGAGACCTAGTAAGTAATTAATCCAATCGTCGAATACGTCCTATTGAGCACGACAGTGGATATAGGAGAATTTGGGGGTCCCGGTTGACATTGTAATTGAACTTAGGGAGGAATTCATCATTACTTGGGTACTATGCATGATTGGGTAGGTGGATTTGAGACCTTGGATGCTTTTAATTCCAGATTTCAATACCATATCTTTATTTGAATTGTGATTTGATTGCGATCCTATTTTCTCTCTCTCAACCACTTTCTGTTACTTGACCAAACGTATCAGATTTTCCGCGAATTAGTTGAATTGGTAGCCCAATCCTTGTGTTCGACCTCGGTAAATTCTTACCGTGTTTATTTATTACTTGCGACGACCCGGTACACTTGCCGGTGGCAGTCAACAAGTAGGTCAGTTGATAGAGAAAGGATTTAAAGTATCCTTTGAAAATCAGCATTGCCTTATCTTTGATACTACTGGTCGGGAGATTCTAAGGGTTAAAATGAGAGGTAAAAGCTTCTCATTTGATCCAACCGAGGAGGAACAAGCAGCCTATTTCACTCAAGTCTGTCCCACAGAACTCTGGCACAAGAGACTTGGTCATTGTCATGTTCAAAGAATGCTGAACATGAAGATGAAAGATATGACAAGAGGTCTACCAATACTTTCTGAACATTTGCCAAATTGCAATGCTTGTCAGTTTGGTAAACAAAACAGAGTGCCATTTCCAAAATCAGCTTGGAGAGCCTCTCAAAAGCTGCAGCTAATTCATACTGATGTGGCAGGACCTCAAAGAACACCATCATGACAAGGTAGTCTTTACTTTATTCTTTTCATAGATGATTATACAAGAATGTGCTGGATTTTTTTCTTGAAATTCAAGCATGAATTAGCTGGAGTATTTATGAAGTTCAAGAAGATGGTGGAAACTCAAAGTGGTTGTAAGATTCAATGCATAAGATCCGATAATGGGAAGGAGTATACCTCAGCACACTTTGATTTATTTTGTGAAGAAGCTGGCATTCAACATCAACTCACAGCTCCATACACTCCAGAGGAAAATGGAGTTAGTGAAAGGAGAAATAGGTCGGTAATGGAGACGGCTAGATGTATGTTGCATGAGAAGGGTTTGCCTAAACAATTTTGGGCAGAAGCAACCAACACAGCAGTCTTTCTTCAAAATCGACTTCCAACCAAGGCCTTGAAAGATAAAACTCCTTTTGAGGTTTGGTATGGATATAAGCCTTCACTAACCTTCTTTAAAGTGTTTGGTTGTGTTTGTTTTGCACATGTTCCAAAGGTTAAACGTGACAAACTTGACAAGAAGGCAATTCCGGGCATTTTTGTGGGCTATAGTTCAGTTTCAAAAGCCTATAAAGTGTATCATCCTCAAACCGGAAAGATGACTGTCACTAGAGATGTGCATTTCAATGAAGATCAGCAATGGGATTGGAAGAATCCACAAAAGGCAATTGGATCCTTCAACAACAGTGAATATAATTATTCCGAAGAGCAAACAACAGAGTTGTGTCATAGTGAATTAGAAGATGACCCTTCAATTCGAGGCACAAGGTTGCTGTCAGACGTCTATCAAAGATGTAATGTAGCAATATGCGAACCTGCTAGCTGTGAGGAAGTACTAAAAGACCCAAAATGGAAAAATGCCATGGAGGAGGAGATGTCAATGATTTAGAAAAATAAAATACGGGAGTTGGTTGACAGGCCTAAAGATAGAAAAGCCATTGGAGTTAAATGGATTTTCAGGACAAAGCTTAATGCAAATTGCTCAGTCAACAAATACAAGGCCAAGCTTGTAGTTAAAGGGTGTGCACAAATTTTTGGTGTTGATTATTCTGACACTTTTGCTCCCATGTCCATATTAGATACAATCAGATTGGTGCTGTTAGTTTCTACTCAAAAAGGCTGGAAAGTATTCCAATTAGATGTCAAGTCAGCTTTTCTAAATGGAGTTTTACAAGAAGAAATATATGTGGAGCATCCAGAGGGATTTGTGAAGGAAGGTGAAGAAGATAAAGTCTATATACTCAAAAAGGTCCTATATGGCCTAAAACAAGAACCAAGGACCTGGTACAGCAGGATAAATGATCACCTATTGAGCATAGGCTTTGTAAAAAGCTTATTTGAGTCCACTCTTTATGTGAAACATAAGGGAAATAATTTTCTCATAGTTTCCCTCTATGTTGATGATCTTTTAGTGACCAGAGACGATATAAGGCTGGTTGAGGAGTTCAAACAAGACATGATGGAAGCTTTTGAAATGACAGATCTTGGTCTTATGACTTATTTTCTAGGAATTGAGATCAAACAAAGTGAGAATGATGTGTTCATCTGCCAAAAAAAATATGCAAAGGAAATATTGAATAAATTTCTAATGGAGGAGTGCAAAGTAGTTAGCACACCAATGAATCAAAAGGAGAAGCTGAGTAAGGAAGATGGTGCTGAAAAAGTTGATGAAGGATATTATAGGAGCTTGATTGGTTGTTTAATGTATCTCACTGCAACAAGGCCAGACATTCTATTTGTTGTAAGTCTCCTATCTCGATTTATGCATTGTGCTAGTGAAATGCATTTAAGAGCGGCAAAAAGAGTACTGAGGTATATTAAAGGCACGGTTGATTATAGTGTCAAATTTGAGAAATGTCAAGAATTCAAGTTGTATGGATTTTCTGATAGTGACTGGGCTGGATCCATTGATGACATGAAGAGTACTTCAGGATATTGTTTCAGTCTAGGTTCAGGAATTTTCTCATGGTGCACAAAGAAGCATGAAATTGTAGCACAATCCACTGTAGAAGCTGAATTCATAGTAGCAACTGCGGCTGTAAATCAAGTTTTGTGGTTAAAAGGGGTTCTATGTGATTTGCATATGCAGCAGAATTATAACACATAAATTTTCATTGACAACCAGGCAGCAATTGTAATTTCAAAGAATCCAGTGTGTCATGGGAAGACCAAACATTTTAACATCAAACTCTACTTCTTAAGAGAGATGCATCAAAATGGAGAAGTGGCTTTAGTCTATTGCAAGTCAGAAGATCAACTAGCAGATTTGTTTACAAAGCCACTTCCTGTTAGCAAGTTTGATTTTTTAAGGCAGAAGATTGGAGTTTGCAGATCCTAAAGCAAGGAGGAGTGTTAATTATCTACTTTTTGAACTGCAACGTGTTTTTTATTTATGTTTATCTTTTAGTGTTTCAGTTATTGTTTTAGTCAATAAGTGGTTCCTACATTTTAGGATCAAGTTAGGTTGTTATCCAATGTTGCTGAAATCTTGGTAACAAATAGTTTTTATGTTTCATTTGAATATTATAAATGTAATTGTTGCTGATGAATAAAAGGGTATTCCCTTCTTCAATTAATTTCAACGTATCTACTCTTGCTCCTCTGTTTTTCTATTGTTCTGTTCTGCCATAAAACTAACACCTCTCCATTCCCAAATTGGGTTTGGGTCACCATCTGGAAAGCCACAACGAATCCAATAAGTCGTCCAGACATAAAATTGGCCGTCATCTGAATCTCTCCAAACATTTCTATCCGCTCCATCTTCACTCAAAGGGGTTGGAATCGCAAGGATTCTTTTTATAGTATTCTCAGGCAGCAAAATATTTAGTTGCGCCGTATCCCACTTTCCATTCTGAGAAATAAAGAGCTAATAGTGGTAGATTGTTCTCCTAATTCAGCTTGGCTAGTGCACCAATCTTTCAGCACCATATCATTTCCAAGCCATCATTCCTTCAAAACAACGTAGTTCTACCATCTCCTAGCTCAAGGGAGATATTATCCAAATTACAATTCCAAAGAGAGATAATACTTTTCTAGAGGGAAGAGTCTCCTGGGAGGGCAACTATCTCGTGGGCATTAGACGACCCCATTGGGTATGTTCCTCTTAACACACGAACCCATAAATCATCGGCCTTGGTATTTATACCCCAAACCAGTTTCATAATGAATGCTTCATTCATTTGTTTCATTTTCCTGAATCCAGGCACTCAATGAGACTTAGGTAAGCAAAGAGTGTCCCAACCAATTAGATGGGGTTTATAAGCACCAGATAAATCACCCCAAATAAAGGCTCTCATCATTTTCTCCAAGACCAAGTAAATGGAGTAAGGAATTCTAAAGTGTTTCATAATAAAAGAGGCCATAAAGTCCAAAATAGATTGGGCCAAAGTAACCGAACCCGCCATGGATATGCTTTGGGTATTCCATGTGGGTAGTGGCTACGGTCTCAAGAGGGGGGGATTGAGATATTAAAAACTTATTCAACAATTTAAAGCAAAATAGTGTTTCTTTAAAGAAAATTGGTTTTCACTCAATTTTAATTCCCAAGAATTTGGTTATGGAACAAGTAATGATGGCAAGAAGAATTATAAGTAGGAACAACATATTGCAGATTTAAAGATTCAAGTTTAAACAAGTATATGGAGTTTAGGGATTAGACGAACACGCAAACCGATTTATCATGGTTCGGCTACCTCCTCTGGTAAGCCTACATCCAATCCCACACCTCTGTGGATTTCTTCACTATAATCAGCAATTACACAATTCTAATTACAGCAACATAATGATACCCTCCTTGCTTGAAAAATCTCCAGAAATCACACTAGCTTTCTTTACCCAAGGATCCCTTATATCCTTGTTGAATCCTAAGAGATACCCTCTCTTAGTCACTCTAATTCACAAAAAGAATTTAGTAGAATTAAGACTCTAAAAGCCTGATAAAACAAATTGAAGTTCTAACTACTATCACACTTTTCTCAGCGATGAAGCACTTTGGATCAGAATTAGTTTTTGTTGTTGTTGTTGTTGTTGTTGTTGTAGAAAAGTGTTCCTTTGATCCCTCTTTATATAGAAGACAGATTATAGCCGTTGGGATTATTTAAGACAGATTTATATCTGATTTAACAAAATCTGCTTTCTTGATTCTTGATCTCAAATCGTGATTCTGTTTGATCTTTGTAGAGATTGCATCCTTCTTGAGATATAACTGTTTCCATCTGAAAGGATAGCCAAGTCTCTTTTTTTTTTGAAGAGTAATTAATCCGTGTTTATTGAAGAGAAAAATATCTGCGTTTATTTGAAGAGAAAAATATCCGCGTTTATTTGAAGAGAAAAATATCCGCGCTTATTTGAAAAAATATCCGCGTCCATTTGCCACGTCAGCAGACGGGAGTATTAGCTCAAGGTTATTGGACGGGCTCCAATTGGTAGACGAGCTTTATATATCATGTAAGTGGACGGAGCTTCTAATTTAGCGTGAATCATTAGTAGATGAGCTCTCCAAGTGTTACTATCAGTAGACGCGCGCTCTTGTTACTTTCAGTGGACGAGCTCTCTTTTTTCTTCAGTGGACGCGTGCTTCTTTTACATCAGTGGACGCGTTCTTCTTTTACATCAGTGGACGCGCTTCTATGCCACGTCAACAGACGAGATCTTCTGTTTCCTTCAGTGGACGCGCTTCATATGCCACGTCAGCATACGAAATCTTCTGTTTTCTTAGTGGACGCGCTTCTGTGCCACGTCAGCAGACGATATCTTCTGTTTCTTTCAGTGAACGTGCTTGTGTGCCACGTCAGCAGACGAGATCTTCTGCTTCCTTCAGTGGACGCGCTTCATGTGCCACTTCAGTAGACGAGATCTTCTGCTTCCTTCAGTGGACGCGCTTCATGTGCCACGTCAGCAGACAAGATCTTATGTTTTCTTAGTGGACGTGCTTTTGTGCCACGTCAGCAGACGAGATCTTTTGTTTTCTTCAGTGGACGCGCTTCATGTGTTCTTTCAGTGGACGACAGCTTTTTACTTTGTTCTTTTTAGTGAACGCGCTTTCTTTGTTCTTTCAGTGGACATCAGCATTTTACTTTGTTCTTTTAGTGGACGCGCTTTCTTTGTTCTTTTAGTGGACGTCAGCTTTTTACTTTGTTGTTCCTTTAGTGGACGAGCTCTTTAATTGTTCAATGGACTTCAGCTCTTTACTCTGTTGGACGTCACCTTTTTACTTTTGTTGTCCTTTTGTGATCTTGCATGTAATTTAACACGAAATGAGTACGTAGTCAAAATTAAAAAACTTATGCAAAATACACTTTGTTTGTCATACATCAAAACATGAAAGAGGGCTTAGTCTTACATTCCATCCTGTCAACTTGGTTTCCATTTTCTAAATAATACCTTTATAATGGTTTTTCTTGTCTCTCCAATTTGTTTCCAGAAAGCCCAAATAGCTCCCAACCCCTTAGCAATCAAGAAACCCGAGACTTGGGTAACATCCTGGCGAGAGTTATCATCCACATTATGAGAGAAAAACAAGTTTGTCTTTTCTTTATTTATATTATGCCCAGACACCTCACAAAAGTTCTCCAGGACCTCTAAAATCATTACCATTTGGGAGGTAGAGGCTTCAACAAAGAGCAGCAAATCATCTGCAAATAGAAGATAGGATATTTTTGGCCCATTCCTACCCGCCCTGATAGGCATTTATGCATTCGACTCCACAACATTCTCAATAAGATGAGTCAATTTTTCCATACAAATGACAAAAATGTAAGGGGAAAGGGGGCCCCCTTGACGAATTCCTTGAGATGGATAAAAAACAATCAGATTTCTCCCATTCCATAGGACACAAACTCGAAGAAGAAATACAAGCCATGATAAGATCAACAAAATCATTTGGGAACTTTAACTCAACCAAACAATCTCTCACAAAGCGCTAAGAAATACGATCATAAGCTTTCTCTAGGTCTATTTTGATAGACATGACCCTTTTTTCCCCTTCATTTTCCTAATAATGTGCGTAATGTCATGAGCAATGATTATGTTGTCTTGAATATGTCTACCCGAGATGAAGCTTGCTTGAACTGGAGAAATAAAGTCATTTAAGAGGGGCTTGATTCTGTTTGCAATTATCTTAGTGAGGCACTTATAAGAGGTGTTGCAAAGGGCTATAGGACGGAACTACGACATGAATTCTGGTTTATCTATTTTAGGAATGAGAGCTAAAAGAGTATTGTTAATATCTCTGATGAGATTATTCTCCTTCCAAAGCTGCGAAATATTGTCACTAAAATATTTCCCCACAATATCCCAATTCCTTTTATAAAACAAAGTAGTGTAGCCATCTTCTCTGGGCGCTTTCAAAGAACCCATAGCAAAAAGAGCATATTTAATTTCTTTATTTGTCGCCTCTTTATTAAGACCCTTCAGTGCATCATCATCAATACCAGAATAAGACATTCTGGAAGTTATTACCGGGCGGTTCTGGACATCTTCGAAAAATAAGTTTTTATAAAAATCAATTGCCATCTACTTAATTTCCTGAGGGTCATCAATTCAATCACCATTACCATTCCGTATGCCAACTATTTTATTCTTCCTTCTACGAGAAATTGTTTTAGCATGGTAAAATCGAGTATTCCTATCTCCATCACAAATCCATTCCCGCCTTGACTTCTAGAACCAAAGGAGCTCCGCCTGATGTAAGGCAACGTCCAATTCTTTCGAGAGGGAGGACTCCAGCCGATCAAGGAAAGGGTTTCTACCATAATCTGGAGATCTCTGAATGCCTTTAATACGGGCCACTAGCTCCTTTTTCTTTATGTCGATATGACCAAAAACTTGCTTATTCCAACTAGAGAGGGATGGAGTAAGGTTGTCCAGGTTGACGGGAAGATCCATACCTTTGCTCCATGGATCCCTAAGAACTCTAGGGAAGTCCTCATGCTCCAACCATGCTTCCAAGAATCTAAAAGGACGCTGCAAATATTGCTAAGGGGGAGGAGACAAGATAGCACATATAGGATGGTGATCTGAATGGACCTGTGGCAAGATCTTAATGATAGCATTCAGGAAACGAATTATCCACGTAGTGCTGCTAAAGGATCTATCCAACCTTTTAAACATCTTGTCACAACCATCCATATTAGGTCCCTTCCATGTGAATTTCGAGCCCACACATCCAAGATCCAAGAGATTGCATCTATTAATCCATGCATGAAAATTCTGACGGCGACTAGAGTCCACCAAATCTCCACCTTTCTTCTCACTAGGATTCATACTCTCATTAAAATCATCAATAAGAAACCAGCTCGATTGAATCCCTATTTCCAGCTACTTTATCAAGTCCTAGCCTTCCTTTCTTTCATTTGTTTGTGGACTAGCATAAGTAATCGTCATATACCAAGCTGCTGCATCTCTCTCCTTAACTTCAAGATGAATGAATTGCTCATGGATATCAATGGTTCTGATTTGGAGATTAACCCTATTCCAGACCACCCATATACCTCCTGAAAATCCTCTTGCTTCGCTAATAACAAGAAAATGAAACCCCAGCTTATGGATAATCATATGAGACCTTTGTCCACTACAATTCGGCTCTTGAATAACCACCATTTCCGGGGAATGATTAGAAACCATCAATCTAAAAGTTTGCTCAAACTGCCTTCCCACGGCGCCTCTCACATTCCAACTGATTATAATCATGGAAAACTAATAGAAAAGATCCAGAGGAAGTGATTAGGAGATAATCATGTCATCTACTGTGGGCCCAGAGCCACTCACATTATGAGCAACCAAAGTCTCTTTCTTCACTTCCATACATGTCTCTAGAATCACCTCTTCTAAAGAATTAGGGGTATCTTGAACCATCTCTATAGGGGAGTCATGAGGTTTTGGGGCTTGAGAGATCATAGAGACCGAGTTTGCATGAGCCCACTACGTGGTCGTCCCCATTCTGCATGGGTATTACGTTCCCCTCATTCCTTTGGGTCACAGTAATATTAATTGGGCTGAACCCAATATCCATATTTTTAGACTCTAATTGACCGGATTTCTTTGCCTCATTTTGATTGGGGACATTATCCTTACTAGGAAGGAGACTTTGATTGTTGACTGGACCCACCTTCTACCCAATTGTATCATTATTCCATTTGTCCCAATCCAGCATGTGTTCTTTCTTCTCTCTCCTCATCTGAGATCCTGATTTGAAATCACGTTTATTCCTCTCTTTGTTTTCCGCAACCACATTGGTTGATGATTGGTTTTGGGCTTTATTAGGAATCCCTATTGGATCCAAAGATCTCACAACAGAAACATCGGAATGAACGGTCTTATATTTTGGGATATTATTTTGATTATCTTCCAATTTATCCGAATTATCCAGATTATATTTTCTAACGGAATTTCCTCTAGCTCCCTGAGCGCCGGACGTGCTCCTCCAAGACCTTATCTGGACTATCATCCACGACCCATATAACTCCTCCTCCCCTCTCAAGATCCTCTCAGACTCATGTCTAACATTTGCTTGATACTCCTAATTCACTCCTGGAGGTTGCTCAGCCGGTTTTGTCAGGCAATGCTCTATAGAATGACCATAAACACCACAACAGAAGCAAATCATATGAATTTCTTCGTATTCAATCAGTTATTCCCCATCAATGAAATAATATGAGATCAAAGGTTTCTTTATATCAACCTCTACACATAGACGTGCAAATTGGCCCATAGATTGGAGAACAATATTCATATAAACTTTCAGGATCATGCCAATCAAATCACCAATCTCTGCAAGATCTTCTTATCATAATATTCCACAAGAAGCCATGGGAGCCTAACCCACGCCGCAATCTTGTCTATGCTCGTGGAATAGGGTTTGAACTTCTCCTCCCACTGTCTAACTGCCAAATAGTTGTCAAATATCATCCATGGACCACGAGTGAGGGCATGTTCATAGTCATCAATCACACTAAACTTCTCAAAAAGAACTCATTCCCAACATCAATGATTTAAATCGTACCACTGCGTGCCCAAGCCATCTCTATCCTTTTCTTTAACACTGAGTATCCTAATTTCTTTCCTAACAACTTCACAATCAGGGTGTTCTTCCAAGGACGAGCAAGTCTTTCTTTTTCAACCTTCCCTATATAGATATAAGGGCGTCCATTTGCGTCAAACTCTACCACATAGTCCTTCTCGCCTCCAGCGCTCTCCTTCTGACTTTAAGAGAAATTCTTTTCATGCTGAGTCACCTCCACTCCTTTATCTTCCAAAAGAGATTGGGCATAAGTCTTCCATCTATCTTCTCCCTCCTTCACTCGTTCCTCCACTCTAGGTTTCAACGATTTCTTTCCAGAGAAGTCTCTCGTTTCTTTGTGAACCTTTCTTTTCGAATGTTGAAGCAAGTCAGCTTCTTCACCAAAGATCCTTTTTTTGTGAGTTGCACTCATCTTTTCCCTCGGTCTTGAAACCCTAGCAGAGCACTCTAATTTTTTAAAGTTTTTGACATGATGATACATCAATATAAACTATTACTAATGAATAACATTGCTAAATTAATTTTAACAATTGAGACGTACTAATGTAGTGATTTATTGATTTTAGATTGTCACTGTATAATTTCATCTTGGATGAAATGTACGTCAAAACCAATTATTTTCGCTGAATGAATATTTTGAATTTTTTTCAGTTAGAATCTATACTATATACATTTACAAATAAAACTCAATAAATGCTCTTCCAAGTGTCATCTTCTCATGCATTTCACATTTATTGCATCATTTCGTAGAAAGCATTTATGCACTTGATGATTTTTTTTTTGCATAATTATGAAAGATTTTTACGTCCAGCTTCTAATTAGCTAGAATATTTTACAATTAAAGCAGACATTAATTCACATCAAGGAAACAATTACAATGATTTTTTTTTTTGCTTAAAACATTTTCCCTCTCCAAATAGACAGTTAATATATCAATTAGAAAATCGAAATTTTGATTTTAAAATCTACTCTATATATATTTACAAATAAAACTCAATAAATGCTCTTCCAAGTGCCATCTTTTGTATTATTTCGTAGAAAACATTTATACACCTGATGAATTTTTTTTCATAATTATGAAAGATTTTTATGTGCAACTTCTAATTAGCAAGAATATTTTACAATTAAAGAAGACATTTAATTCACATCAAAGATGCAATTACAATTATTTTTTTTCCTAAAACAATTTCCCCTCTCCTAATAGATAGCTAATATATCAATTAGAAAATCGAAATTTTGAATTTGAAATGTGAACAAAACCAAAACATATAAAATTACCAGACAATTCTATAACTTACAATTTTTCATATTATATCATATCACAATGATTTTTAAATTAATCCAACTATTAAACTGTGCAAATTTGAAATGGTCCAGATTATTAAGTGCCAAATTACTATATCTGGTGCAAGTTTCATGCGGTCTAATTATTTATCCTGGGATATAAATTTGTTGGTAACATTTCTCTAAAAAAATAATATCCATATATGAATTTTATAATGAAAATATATTATTATTATTATTATTATTATTATTATTATTATTATTATTATTATTATTATTACTACGTGATGCAAATGACCTTGAAGAGGCTTAAGAATGAGTTCTACAAAGTCTTATCCATGAATTGGGCCCACCATCCATTTTAACATTGTCTAGAAAAATATTGCTTTATTTGTATCATTTTTTTTTTTGCTTAAATTTTTTTATTTTTTATTGACAAATTAATGGTCATTTATTTGATTTACTTTCTTTTTTTAAACAAAAATATGTCAATCATTCATCTCCAATCATGTTATTACTTATTATTGAAAAGAGGAACTTTAAGTTTCTCACTGGAATTGATCAGTTAAGAAACGGCTTCCTCCACCCAAACAACATTATTCATTTATGCAATATCGAATGGAATATCATTAATGTAAATTGAAAATTTTGCATTTATTATGATGGCATCAACAACTCAATGACACAAATAATAAATATTGAATAACTTATTTTATATAAGTAAATTAAAACTTTTTTTAAACTTTAATAACTACATGTATTAATGTAAATATTACAAATAAAAATATAACAAATGAGGTCAACTTTGAAAAGCGTTTAAATAAATTTTCTTTTACTTCCTATATGATGTGAGATAATATTTTTATATAATCAATTTAAATTGTATTGGCCTAATATTTAAAAACAATGAAAAATTGTTTATAAATACCATAAAAATAACTCAATTAAGTATCTATAGTTTATTTTAACTAATAAACAAAAAAAAGCCTGTTATTTAATTAAATAGTGTTAATTTGAATAATTAAACATTTGTATAAATAGAAAAAATTCATAGAGATGAATTATATAACTTCCATTATTATTATTTTTTCATATTTCAAGTTATATTTTGAAATTTTTCGGAAAAGTTTTGTTCTTAAAAATGCCTATAATAATATACAATTTGTGATGATATTTAGACTAGGGTTACAATTTCAAAATAAAAATATATTTTCAAAGTTTATATTTTAATAAATTTAATTTTATATGAAATTGATACGTTTTTAATTAAAATTTGCTTAAAAAACATATTTACTATAATATTAATATCGAGTGAAGTAGATAGAATATCAAGTTATTGACAGAAATGTCAAATATTAAAAATAATATGATAAAGAAATATATTTTCTAAAAATACTTTCACTGGGGAAAAAAAAGAAATAAATTAAATAGATTTTCAAGAAAGAAGAAAAGAGTTATACGAAAGACAAATATATTTTTAAAAAATGATTAACTCACACCAAATAAATAGGAGAAATAAATCAAATAGATTTTCAAGAGATAGTAAAAAAGATAATATGAAAGATGAATATATTTTCTAAAAATGTTTAACTTACACAGGAAAAGACAAGAAATAAATCAAATATATTTTCAAATGAGAATAAAAATAATGATACGATACATAATTATTAATTTTTTTAAAAATAATTAACTTGCACTGGAAACGAAGTGAAATAAATCAAACATTTTTTGAAGATAAGAATTTTTGTGCAATTGTTTTTTTGGAAATATATATTTATTATTATGATACTAAGGAAGTGGAAGAAAGAGACAACATTTTTTTGATTAATCACGATTTTTTTATGGTGTTTATATACATAATCTTTTTGTATTATCATTAAATTTTCTGTACATTTGAACATTTTTTTTTTGCTCCAAATAAACATCTTTTTTAAAATAACAATATTCTTCCTTATTTTTTTTCTCAGGTACAAACATTTTTTATATCTACCTTTTGATATTGTATAGGGAAAGTGATATTCCACTCACATCACATATGTAACAAGCTATAATACATATTTACAAGACAATATGTATTTACTATTTCCACTTAAAAGTCATTATCTATATTAAGATATCAATAATAGTTATTAGGTTAATATCTATTATATTTTGTGATCGACGGTCTAGACAAAATATTTTTTTAACAATTTTACGTATAATTCCCCACAAAGAATTTTAAACCAAAAATATAAAATCAACAATTACATATATTTTTTATAAAATTCTAAAAATTAGGATATTCTTCGTACATGGCACGGATCCATATGCTAGTTGATTACTATAGTAAAATTTGATTAACCAAACCCTTAATTACAATTACTTGTATAATTAATTTGGGGCTGATAGAATTGATTTTGGGGTTCTAGCTAAAATCTAAAAGAAATATTCCATTTCGATTTACTTTTCATTAAAAATATAAGAAAGAGAAACAAATAATTAAAAAGGGAAGAGCTTGTTTGCACGAATTGTAATTCGTAAAATGACATATGAAACGATTGTTTTTATAATATTTCATTGTGTTTGCAGTACATTCCTGCAGCCCTGGTTTCTCTCTTTTAAATGTGATTGGACAGAACAATTCGTTTGGTACTTCGTCCCCCTAAAAATTTACAATACCATAGATTAAAAAAATAGATTATATTGATAATCAATTATTGTGATAATATAATATAATCAGAATCGATTTTTGTTTGGATATAATTGTTGAAAATTAATTTTAAGATAATCTATTTTGTTTGAATTGTGTAAAAAAATCACTTTTATATATATAGTAAATTATAAAAAAGGATATGGAGTTATTCATATAATTTAATAATATTTGTTTGGAAATTATTTTTGTAGAGGTAAATGGGGAAGAGAGTTTTGAGAATGAAAAATAATCAAATCACAACATTCAATCTTAAGCTAAAATCTTTAAGATGACTTTAAATAGTTTTTTTAAAAAATAAAAGTAATTTAAAAAGTTAAGCTAGAGAGACCCGAAGAGTTGTCAAATCGGGCCGCTCGGCTCGGCCCGACCCGACCCGATCGAGCCATTGTGTAAAATCAGGTCAGGTTGGCCCAACCCGAAGTTGTTACGATCTGCAAATTTCATGGTCGAGTCTAGCCTTATATCGGGCTAGCGGGCCAATGGGCCAAATCAACCTTATTCAAATAATAAAAAATTAAATAAAATAATTTTAAAATATATATTAAAAAAACACATTTGATAGAGTAAATTTGTTCAAGCAACTAAGTACATGTTTGGTTGAGATTCTTCTCAATGCAAACGGCAATTTTTTTCAGTTTGGGGTTCATGCATATGGGTACTGTTCATTCGTTTGTTTATGAAATTCCGTTGGAAATAATTGATTCCTGGTGGGTCAAAACTGAGTTTTGTGGAAGCAAAAATTTCTAGCTTTTCCGTTGAAAATAATTGATTCTAGATGTAGGACCCACAAAATTCTACATATTTACACTTCAAAAGATTTTACCTTATCATTTAAATAAAATCAATTCTTCTAAACCCGTTTTTAAAATATTGTTATCAAACACATTCATTTATTTTAACCTTGATTTTTTCAGAATCAATTCTTCCAAAATCAATTATATCAAAATCTAAAAGAATCTGACCCCGAGTTATTTGACGTATTCTAATAACTTCCGTCAAATTTTTTGGCTACTGGTGCATAAAACATTAAAACTATCTTGTAATTGTGTAAAGGGATGAAGCCATCCTACTAGGTTATAATAATGAGAAATGTTTTTTGAACATCTAATTGGGACACCTTCAGTAATATATTGGTTAATCACATGTAAATATTTGGTTAATTCAGATCAATATATGGTCAATCACGTGTAAATATTTGGTTAATTCATGATGACTCATTAATCATATAAAGAACTGAATTAACCAGATATTTGCATGTGATTAATTAAATATTTACATGATTAGGAAAAATAAGCTTCAAATGATCCATTAATCATATAATGAACTGAATTAACCAAATATTTACACGTGATTAATCAATGCATCCCTAAAGACATTCCAAATTGTCGCGACCGTCCCGTCCTGGAGCCGCGAAAAGAGATAAAAACAGAGGAGTCGCCACTAAGATTTTTATTGGGAAAATCTTAGAAAACCCAATTATTTAAAGGTAAACTGGTCTTTTAAAAAAAGAGAGATATGAGTCCGGGAGTCGGTTACGAGTAGGAAAGGTATTAGCACCCCACATCGCCCGTTTAAAAACGGTACCTCAAGTTAATTGTGCAAAAAAATATTTTAACAGCCTTTTAAATATTTATTTTACCCCAAAAATTATTTACAAGAAAGAATTATTTTTAGCTTTTAATATTTTAATTTTTTATTAATTTTTTTTTTAAACTTTATAGTTTATAAAAACTAAATGAGGTTGAACATGTCACATGAGTCCACAAGGCAACCTCAAATCTAAGGGATTAAACATGGCACCGTGTCCATAGAGCATCCCTGGAAAGAGAAAAGTTTAATTATTTTGATTAATTATTTTAACATAAAAAGGGATGCAAAAAAAGGAAAATTAATTAAATGAGGTTGAACACGGCACATGAGTCCACAGGGCAACCTCAAATCTAAGGGACTGAACATGACACCGTGTCCATAGAGCATCCCTAAAAATAGAAAAGTTTAATTTTTTGATTAATTATTTTGACATAAAAAGGAGATACAAAAAAGGGAAAAATTAGTTTTGGCCCGACAAGATGATTTATCTTGCTCCTACGTATTCCCGGATGCGATGGGAAACTCAAAGCCACGTAGTTCTCTAGAAAAGATTTGATTGGTTGGTTGATTTTAATTTTGATTTTTGTTTTTATTTTTTTAAAAAAAAGGATTTTATTTGGGGAGAATTTTTATTAAGTTGTCACAACTCAGATGTCATAAAAGATAAGGATTAACAAGACGCTATCTCAGATAATCCTTTTATTTTAACATTAAAATATTTGCATTCTATAAAATAAACATATGCATTCATATAATAGTTATGATAAAATAAAATTCTTAACTTCACATAAAACATCTTGCATTCTGGTTTATTTTAAATTTGGATCAAATATCTAAAACCTAATAAAAGAGAAAAAACCTAATAGCTAACTTATAGTTTATCTTTATTTTTAAGTTTGATTTATTTTTATTTTTGATGGAAAATTACACACATAAAATAAAAAAAAAACAAGCATGCACATCATGATAAGCCCACACAATACAAGCCCAACTCAAATGACAAAGCAAATCAGAAGCAAAAAATGAAAGTCATGAGACAAGTTATAAACCCCAGCAGCAACGTTACCCTAACTCAACAACGTGTAGACGGCGCAAAGGAGGGGTCTTGATGCGGTTCTGCTCACGGTGGTGATGGTGGTACGGGATCTGCAACCACCGCAGCGGAACAACGGAGACTGGTCCGAGCAGGAAGAGGAGGGTCTCAAGCTCGCTGCGCTCCGCATCCGAGACTCGAGGCGGTGACGGGATGATGGAACAGGCGGCGTCGCGGCGCGAGGCGAGGACGAGCCAGACCCGAGCCGGCGACGCGGTCTTCTCCTCCTCCTGACGATGAGCGAGCGGCGGCCGGTGGAGGAGGCTGGGCGGAGCGGCGGCAGGTGCGAGAGAGGAAAGGATATGAGGTTATAACTTCTTACGGTGAGAGGAAGAAGGAGAGTGGTGTGGGTGTGACCTTTTTTTTTTTTTTTTTTTGTTGCTGCTGGTTTTGTTGAAGAAAAATGAAGAATGAGATGAAGGGGATGATGCCGGGAGGAGGAAGGAAAAAGAACGAAAGAAAGAAAGAGGGTTTTCTTGCTATTCCCTCCTTCTTCTCCTCTGTTGTTCTTGTTGTTGTGTTCTTGGTTTTTTATTTTTCTGCTGCTAATCCCCCTCTTTCCGATTTTTCTCTCTGTGCCCCTGTTGTCTCTGTTGGGTCCTTTTTATAGAAGAAGATGAACTCTTCTCAATGTCATTGGGACCTTGCAAGCTTGAGTGTTGCAGAGGTTACCATGCTCGGGTCCCTTTCCATTCCCATTTATGTTTCTTCTTCCTCTGATCTAGGCAGATGCTTTTCCCCAAGTTCTGAAAATTAACTAAAAATGGAGATTGATTACTTGAGCCTTGGGAGAGATTTTGACAGTTGCACTGGCTCTTGAGCAGCCCCCATCTGAGTGTTGCTTCATTCAAGAAGGCTTGGGAGTATGTTGGGTTAAGAGGAAGGCTGAGGGGGAATGACCAAAATTGAAGAAAAAGCAGGGTATTGGTGATAAGAGCCATTGGACGTTGCACACTGACATAGAGGACTCAAGAAACCTTCTTTTTCCTTTTTTTTATTTTTTTCTTTTTTTTTTATTTGACTTTCAGATGTATTATTTTTTATTTTATTTTTATTTTCCTTTTTTAATTTTGTAAATATTAATTAAAAGGATAAAATATCCGGACAAAATTAGGTGTTCACAGCTGCCCCTCTTTAATTGTTTCTTAGTAGATACTAGGTGTAACCGTAGTTAACATATTATCGCTATAAGAAACGAGTAAAGACATGAACTCCAATTTTGTTCGGGGTACACTGACAAACAAAAAAGACATATGACTACAGAATGATTTCCTGTAAAGGACCAGTGGATTGGATTGCCCATTGGGTTTACATATAAAAAGCTTGCAGGGTGGATCGTCTTCCGAGCTTAAACAGAAAGATAATGAACTTACGGGGTGGATTGCCCGTCTGAAGCTCGAACTGAAAGATAAAATGAGCTTACGGGTTGGATTGCCCGTCAGAAGCTCGAACTGAAAGATAAAAGAGCTTACGGGATGGATTGCCCGTCAGAAGCTCGAACTGAAAGATAAAAGAGCCTACGGGGTGGATTGTCCGTGAGAAGCTCGAACTGAAAGATAAATGAGCTTACGGGGTGGATTGCCCGTTAGAAGCTCGAACTGAAAGATAAATGAGCTTACGGAGTGGATTGCCCGTCAGAAGCTCGAACTGAAGATAAAAGAGCCTACGGGGTGGATTGCCCGTCAGAAGCTCGAACTGAAAGATAAAAGAGCTTACGGGGCGAATTGCCCGTTAGAAGCTCGAACTGAAAGATAAAAGAGCTTACGGGGTGGATTGCCCGTCAGAAGCTCGAACTGAAGATAAAAGAGCCTACGAGGTGGATTGCCCGTTAGAAGCTCGAACTGAAGATAAAAGAGCCTACGGGGTGGATTGCCCGTGAGAAGCTCCAACTGAAAGATAAAAGAGCCTACGGGGTGGATTGCCCGTCAGAAGCTCGAATTGAAAGATAAAAGAGCCTACGGGGTGGATTGCCCGTCAGAAGCTCGAACTGAAGATAAAAAAGCCTACGGGGTGGATTGCCCGTTAGAAGCTCAAACTGAAAGATAAAAGAGCCTACGGGGTGGATTGCCCGTGAGAAGCTCGAACTGAAAGATAAAAGAGCTTACGGGGTGGATTGCCCGTGAGAAGCTCGAACTGAAGATAAAAGAGCCTACGGGGTGGATTGCCCGTGAGAAGCTCAAACTGAAAGATAAAAGAGCCTACGGGGTGGATTGCCCGTGAGAAGCTCAAACTGAAAGATAAAATAGCCTACGGGGTGGATTGCCCGTGAGAAGCTTAGAAGCTCGAACTGAAAGATAAAAGAGCTTACGGGGTGGATTGCCCGTTAGAAGCTCGAACTGAAAGATAAAAGAGCCTACGGGGTGGATTGCCCGTTAGAAGCTCGAACTGAAGATAAAAGAGCCTACGGGGTGGATTAGGCTGGATTGCCCGTGAGAAGCTCAAACTGAAAGGTAAAAGAGCCTACGGGGTGGATTGCCCGTGAGAAGCTCAAACTGAAAGATAAAAGAGCCTATGGGGTGGATTGCCCGTGAGAAGCTTAGAAGCTCGAACTGAAAGATAAAAGAGCTTACGGGGTGGATTGCCCGTTAGAAGCTCGAACTGAAAGATAAAAGAGCCTACGGGGTGGATTGCCCGTCAAAAGCTCGAACTGAAAGATAAAAGAGCTTACGGGGTTGATTGCCAGTGAGAAGCTCGAACAGAAAGATAAAAAAAGCCTACGGGGTGGATTGCCCGTCAGACTCTCAAATGGATAGATTAAAAGCTTGTGAGGCCATGTAGACAAATGCAATATATGAATGTAGATTTTGCTCACTGATGGAATGACAATGCGAAAACTCAAATAACTAGTTTTCAATTTACAGAAAGAATGATGATCATGAGAACCCTTATTAATTTTGGGCATGATGCAAAAGATTGATGATAGATTATTTCTTCTTTGCTATTTCTTTCATTATTGGATCCTTGACCCCCTAAAGGCATCGATCACAGTCAGTCTTGAGGATGAACTAAAACAAGGCCCATCTTATCTGGGAGAGATATCTTGCACTTTTATCCCCTGATGATTAGATGTTCTTGATGATAATTATCTCCATGGTTGAGTCTCAATATTCCTTCCTTTCTTCGATGCCCTTTATAGGGGAAGCATCGTGCCCCCAAGACCTTTTGAGGCTTTCTAAGGAATTCTAACTGCTTAAAAAAACATTACTTGTTTCACGTTTCAGTATATACTTATCAGGATGAATGCACACACACAAATGACAAAAGTTAAGAGGAAAG
Source organism: Sophora flavescens (assembly GCA_030762895.1). Classification (NCBI taxonomy): domain Eukaryota; kingdom Viridiplantae; phylum Streptophyta; class Magnoliopsida; order Fabales; family Fabaceae; genus Sophora; species Sophora flavescens. Next base: position 116,846,722 of record CM061063.1, read on the forward strand.
GGCCAAGGTAGCGAAATAAAGTAAAGGAAGTCAATGTCATTATATTTGGATTGAAAAAGGTGTACAAAGCATAAGTTGCAAAACGTTGCGGAGTAGAATCACATCTCCTCAAGTGATGTCTCTTTCAATGACTAATTTTAGTATCCCTCATACAATCTTGACTGCTCATTAATTGGCTTCAGAGATGTTGTCTGCCCCAATCTTCATATATCCAACCTGCGGACTGCCCCAGTTCATCGACTTGACGACACTTCCATTGTTATATATATACATTTTTTTCATTTTTTTTGAACCCTAACTTTTGCCTAGACCGCCTTTTCAGGTTTTCAGCCTAGCGGGTTGCTCTAACTTTTGCCTAGACTGTCTTTTCAGATTTTCAGTCTAGCGAGCCTTTTCTCTTTTCATTTTTCATTTTTATTTTCTTTTATTCTTCTTCTTGGGAAGTGTGTTCAAGCATAATACTTTTTTACTGCATCCGAGTTTACAGGGAGCGGGAGGTCTTCCCCATCCATCCTGGTGAGAATTAAAGCCCCTCCAGAGAAGGCCTTTTTCACAACGTAAGGTCCTTCGTAGTTCGGAGTCCATTTCCCTCGATGATCCTTTTGGATTGGTAGAATCTTTTTAAGCACCAGGTCACCCTCCCGAAACTGTCGTGGGCGTACCTTCTTCTCATAAGCTCTCATCAACCTTTTCTGGTATAATTGGCCGTGACACAACGCCCCTAATCTCTTCTCTTCAATGAGGTTCAATTGGTCTAATCGATCCTGGACCCACTCAGCTTCTTCTAATTCTGCTTCTCTCAGTACTCTTAATGAGGGGATCTCTACTTCAATCGGGAGCACTGCCTCCATCCCATAAACTAAAGAATATGGCGTTGCCCCTGTCGAGGTGCGAATAGAGGTACGATAGCCGTGTAAAGCAAAAGGTAACATATCGTGCCAATCCTTATACGTCACCACCATCTTTTGGACAATCTTCTTGATATTTTTATTAGCGGCCTCAACTCGCCCTGCTCATCTTTGGGCGATGACGGAGAGGAATTATGATGCTTTATCTTGAAATTTTCGCACATCTCCTTCATCATCTTATTGTTCAAATTGGTCGCATTATCAGTGATAATTTCACTCGGCAACCCATAACGGCAAATTAACTCTCTTTTGACAAAGCTGATCACGACATTCCTGGTCACATTGGAATATGACGCAGCCTCCACCCACTTGGTGAAATAATCGATGGCAACAAGAATGAAGCGATGTCCATTTGAGGCTTTTGGTTCAATGGGCCCGATCACATCCATTCCCCACATTGAGAACGGCCAGGGTGCCGACATGACATTCAAGGGAGCTGGCGGCGCATGAACCTTATCAGCATATATTTGACACTTATGGCACTTCTTCGCATAATTAAAGCAATCAGCTTCCATTGTCAACCAATATTGGCCAGTCCTCAAGATTTTCTTGGCCATTGCATGACCGCTCGCGTGTGTTCCAAAAGGTCCTTCATGTACCTCCTCAACTATCAGTTTAGCTTCTTTTGCGTCAACGCACCTCAACAACACCATGTCATGGTTTCTTTTGTAGAGAATATCTCCATCTAAATAGAAACCCATTGCAAGTCTTCTTAGAGTTCTTTTGTCATTTTCCGAAGCACCCGGAGGGCATTCCCTTCTTTGGATGAAACATTTGATGTCATGGTACCACGGTTTTTGTTCAGACTCTTCCTCTATCACTTGACAATATGCAGGATGATCACGACTTTCCATTTTGATGAGTGGTAGGTTCCTCTCGTCACTTACTTTGAACATTGAGGACAAGGTAGACAGCGCGTCAGCTAATTGGTTATCTTCTCGTGGAATATGATGAAATGTGACTTCGTCAAACTGCTCAATCAAACCTTTGATGTAATCTTGGTACGGAATTAACTTGGCATCTCGGGTTTCCCATTCCCCTCTTAGCTGGTGGATGACTAATGCAGAGTCCCCATATACCTCCAGTCTCCTTGCTTTTGCCTCTATTGCTGCTAAAATCCCTAGTGCACAAGCTTCATATTCGGCTATGTTGTTTGTACAATCGAAGCGAGCCTCGCAGGTGAGGGAAATAATCATTTTCTGGTGAGATTAAGATTGCCCCGATTCCGTGCCCCAATGCATTAGAAGCTCCAGTCAAATAACAAAGTCCACTTTTCTTTTTCTCGGTGATTGCTCGCGATCAAACAAAGCCATTATATCTTCATCCGGAAAATCACACCGCATCGATCCATAATCTTCTACCTACTGATTGGCTAGATATTCTGCAAGAGCACTCCCTTTTATTGCTTTTTGGGTGACATAGACAATGTCATATTCCGATAGCGAGGACTTGCCAATGAGCAATTCTTCCAATCGAGAGCAGGCTTATCAAAGATATACTTGATTGGATCCATTTTGGACACCAACCAGGTAGTATAACACAACATGTAATGCCTCAAACGGCGAGAGCCGCCCATGCTAAAGCACAGCAAGTGCGTTCTAGTAGTGAGTAGTTGGCTTCACAATGGTGAACTTCTTGCTTAGATAATAGATGGCATGTTCCTTTCTTCCCGACTCATTGTGCTGCCCAGTGATGCAACCCATAGATCCATCTAGCACAATCAAATACATGATGAGAGGTCTTCCCAAGACCTGGGGAACCAAAACTGGAGGCTCTTGTAGGTATTGTTTGATCTCCTCAAAGGCGTTTTGACAATCTTCATTCCATGTCACAGCTTGATTTTTGCGCAACAATTTAAAGATTGGTTCACATGTCGCGGTTAGTTGGGAGATGAACCGGCAATGTAGTTCAATCTTCCTAAAAACCCACGAACTTCCTTCTCCGCTTCGAGGTGCTGGCATGTCGATGATTGCTCGAACCTTTTCGGGATCAACCTCTATTCCTCTTTGACTAACGATGAACCCCGAAGCTTGCCCGATTTCACTCCAAAAGTGCATTTGGATGGATTCGACGGAGCTTAAACTTTCTTAACCGCTCAAAGAGTTTTTGCAGATTATCAACATGGTCATCTTCGGATCTGGACTTAGCGATCATGTCATCTACGTAAACTTCTATCTCCTTATGCATCATATCATGGAATAAAGCCACCATAGCCCGCCGATATGTTGCCCCAAAGATTTTTCAAGCCAAAGGGCATAACCTTATAGCAAAAGGTTCCCCACAAAGTGACAAATGTAGTTTTCTCCATATCCTCGGTGCCATCTTGATCCGATTATATCCCGAGAAACCATCCATGAAAGAGAATAATGCATGTTGAGTAGTATTATCTACAAGAACATCAATGTGAGGCAAAGGAAAGTCATCTTTTGGGCTAGCTCGTTCGGATCTCGATAGTCAACACACATTCGAACTTTTCCATCTTTCTTGGGAACAGGAACGATGTTAGCAACCCATTGAGGGTACTTTACAACTTCTAGGAAACCTGCATCCAGTTGTTTCTTGACCTCCTCCTTGATCTTTAAGGACATTTCCGCTTTCATCCTTCGTAGCTTCTGCTTTACTGGAGGACACTCCGGCTTTAATGGCAATTTGTGTTCTGCTACACTGGGGTCTAACCCTGGCATGTCTTGGTAGGACCATGCGAAAACATCTTAATAATCTGTCAACAACCTGATCAACCTGTTCCGCTCCTTTTCTTTCAGGGAAAGGCCAATCTTGACCTCTTTTTTATCATCTTTGGTTCCCAAATTGATTAGCTCACTCAGCTCTTCATGGGGGCGAATTTCCCTGGCTTCTTGTTCTACCAATCTCAAAAGTTCAGGGGGAACTTCCCCGTCATCATCAACAACCTCCTCAGCATGATCAACGGAATAGTCAAAATTGTATGATAAGTTACTAACACTGTCGTTTTCAAGAGAGTCACTTTTAGATCTGCATTTTGGTAATTATCAGGGAAAGATGAATATAGGTTAAAGACGCGAGACTGCATTTATTGGTGAGGGATGGTGAACAAAAACGAAAGTAAAAAAGAGATATAACAACACAAAGATACTGAATGCATGCATTTATTGATAAGTCATACTGAAACAGAAACAAGTAAGCCCATTACAACAAAATTCCTAAAGTCTTGGGCAGAGCTAAAGGATAAGCATTACAGAATTACTTTGAAAAGGACTCTATGGTCTTGGGGAACTCAATGATCTCCCAATTGTTGAGCTCTGTATCCGGAGAGCATGGATACACTAGATTGATACCATGATCGGCAGGATAATCGTTTTCGATAGCCTGCTTGGTCTAGGAATGCAAACCCTACGCTCGAAGCTCATCGAATGTCACAGATGGGAACCCTTTCAGCCTCGTATCCACGATTTTCCAGCCGAGCCAACCTCTTTCTTTTCTTCTCTTCTATCACCCTCATCTTGTCGGCCTTAGTGGGTTTGTATCCCAACCCAAACCTATCCCTGTTCTCAGTGAGCATGAGGATGTCAGAGACACCTTGGCTATTCTTCCCCAGACCGCTTCCAGGTTGGTACCCTCCTTGAAGCATAACCTTGGCCATCATGATGGATGCTTTGGATGACCGAGGTTTCAAGAGTGGAGCTCCCTCCCCAACATAAGTGGCATTGGCAATTTCAAGTGACTGGAAGGCGGTCTCGAGAGCTTCCTCGGCAGCTTCAATATAAGGGGTTGTTGATGGCTTGCTTACTAACAGATCCTCCTCTCCAGAGACAATTATCAGCTTACAATCAACAATGAACTTCACCTTCTGGTGCAATGTGGAAGGTACAGCTCCAGCCAATGGATCCATGGTCGCCCTAGGAGACAACTGTATGTTGGTGTGATGTCCATTACTTGGAAAAGTACTTCAAAGGTGCAGGGGCCAATCTGAATGGGCAATTCAATTTCTCCCATGACTTCCCTTCGGGTGCCGTCGAAAGCTCTTACAATCATTGTGCTTGGCTTCATGTGAGTTCCATCGAAAGGCAACTTCGCCAATGTTGACTTTGGCATTACATTCAAAGAAGAGCCATTATCAATGAGAACCCTGGCCATGACATGGTCTCGGCACTTCACAGAAATGTGCAAGGCCTTGTTGTGCCCCATACCTTCGGCTGGTATTTCATCATCGGTGAAAGTGACATAATTATCAGCAACTATGTTACCTACAATGTTATCTAGCTTATCAACTGTGATGTCATGGGAGACATGCGCTTGATTCAACACCTTCATCGATCTTCTCTTACAGTGGCTCTGAGTTCATTAATAGAGACAAAAGAGATATCCGAGCCGGAGTCCGATTTAACTGATCCACAACCCTATATTCACTCTGCTTGATGAACTTCAAGAATTCACCTACCTCTTCATCAGATACACCCTTTTTATTCCCACCCCCGTTTGCTTCCTTGTCATCTAGGATTTCTTCCACCTTCTCTTTCCCTTTGTGATCCTTTCCTTCCTTTTCTATTTCCCCTTTTCGCAATACCTCTGGAGTGTAAATGAGACCACTCCTAGTCATTCCGCCAATTCCTGAAATGTTGGTGACCACAGTAGTCCCGTTGGAAGGATTGGGTTGGACCTGCATCTCATACTTCCATGGTACCACTTTGGTGTCCTTGTAAGGGAAAGGACTTGGAACTCGGATGACGATTGGTGTTGGCCCACTTGGAACCGGCAAAGGTTTCTTCTCGGTATAGTATATCACCACTGGTTTCGGAGTGACTTGCTCAGGAGCTGGCCGAGAATTAACCACAACAGTAAAAGGGGTTATCTTAATTGGGGTTGGGGAAGTTGTAGATTCAGCAACCACATTAATGGCACATTCATTTGATCCACAACCAATTAATATAATCTTCATATCCATTAACTGCTGCACGACTTGCCGAAACTCTGAACAGTTTTCAATCGAATGCCCCATGTTTCCATCAAAGTCACACCTTACCTTTCCATCAAGAGCCTTTTCTTCCGTGATCAGGATTTGGATCAATCCATATTTGCACATCTCTCTGAAAACAACTCTCATAGGAGTCTTAACATCGGCCACTTTACTCTTGAGAGTATGTTCCAAGAAACTCTCAATGGAATTGACTCCCGAACCTCCATGATTTGGCATAGGACCCTGTGCCACATTTGGAGCATCCTTCTAAAAACTCAACCATTTGGCATTAATCAGATCTTGCACTTTAAACTTCAAAGCTTTACAACTCTCGGTGGAATGACCTGTGACCCCATCGTGATATTCACATTGAGCATTTGGGTCATACCACTTTGGATAAGGAGGGTCCAGTGGTCTTGTCGGGACAGGAGTTAGCACGGATTTGCTCACAAGTTGGCGGAATAGTTCGGTGTAGGTCATGGGTATTGGGTCAAAACGCACTGGCTTTCTTTCCGGGTTATATGGTGGTCTTGTTTGGCTGGTGTTTGGGTTTGGATTTAGAGGCTGGACGATTTGAGGTGGTATGGTGGGGTGCGTTTGAGGCTGAGAAGGGTATGATGGCCGGTAGGGAACCATTTGTTGAGGGTTTGGAAATTGCGAGGTTGCAGCGATGTATGGCTGATTGGCTTGGTGATATGGAGGTGGTTGGTAATATGGGGCGTATTGGGCATGGAAGGCGGGTGTTTGGTTCGGTTTCCATTGGTTCGGTTTCTTCTGTTCCAAGGTTACTGCATGTGCCTCTCCTTCCTTCTTTTTCACGAATGGGGTTTTCTTTGGGCCGTTCCCTACTGAAGTCTCGGCGATCTTGCCATTCCTCATTCCACTTTCAATTCTCTCGCCGATGATGACCATGTCAGAAAAATTTGATGACACACTCCCGATCATCCTATCATAGAAAGGCGACTGGAGTGTATCAATGAACATTGCTACGATTTCTTTCTCGGCTAAGGGAGGCTCCACCTGAGCAGACAGTTCTCTCCATCGTTGCGCGTATTCTTTGAAAGTCTCTACATCCCTTTTTGACATATTTTGGAGTTGCATCCTATCGGGAGCCATGTCAACATTGTACTTGTACTGCTTCAGGAATGCATCTGCTAGATCTTTGAAGGATCGGATGTGTGCCTGCTCAAGATGCGTATACCAATTTGAAGCTGCCCCGGTCAAGCTGTCTTGGAAGAAGTGAATCAAGAGTTTATCATCTCGGGCATGTGACGCCATCTTCCTCACATACATGGTCAAATGGTTCTTGGGACAAGTGGTTCCCCGATATTTGTCAAAATCAGGCACCTTAAATTTCGGCGGAATGACAACATTTGGCACCAGACAGAGTTCTGAGGCATCCCGAAGACCATAACTATTTACCCCTTCGATGGCCCGCAATCTTTCCTCTAGTACTTCCAGCTTTTCTTTAGACTGGGAATCCCCCCCTGACTGATTCACCGGAGCTTCTCCGTACATATTATGGGGAAATGAATATGGCATGGAGGAGGAACTGAAGTTTGGCATCATTTGAGCCCTCTGGGGTCCATAATGTAGGGTGTATTGTGGGGGCCTTGGATTGACAGTAGGTGTCACTATCGGGGTGTTACCATCTGCAGAGTTGACATTTTGTGCTTGCGCTATTTCGACAGTATTGGTGGGGATTTGTGCTTGAGTGATGTGTTCGGAGTTCTGAATACCATCTTGTGGACTGGGGGTTGTTGGCGGTACAAACCCACGAGGCAAACCGTATAGGGGATTGTTCGGGTCAAATGAAAAATGAGTTGGGTTGAGAGGCATCATGGCCCCTGGTTGGTTGAAGCCTTGAATAGGAATCTGAGAAAAACCGGGCGGGATGAGAGGTGTGACTGGCTGTCCTTCGTTCGAGGCTGGAGGGTTCTCCTCTGTGTTCTTCTCCTTTTGCATTTCTTGTAGGATCTCCATCATTTTAGCCATCTGATCCTTGATTTGACTGACTTCATCCCTGATCACTTGAACTTCTTCTAGTTCATCCGCCATGGCTCTTGCCTGTGATCGAGTGCGATAAGGGCGTCTTGGAGCAATTGTTCAAAAACCACACTGTTTTATTTAATAAAAGAAAGAATAAATGAATAAAATCAAAAGAAAGAGCATAAACCAATTAAACTCCATTTTTGACAGGAAGATCGTCGCATATACTTATAGCAAGAATACTCATCCTGCAATCAAATCTAATGGTATAATTCCCTCTAGCTTGACTGCAGTTGATGCCGAGTCCAAGGGAGAATTCACTCTTCGATATACCACATCTGTACTAGCAATGTTATTGTTTGATGATACCTATATTTTTACGCGGAAAACACATCGTTTTTAGGGTAAAAATATAGTTGATGAAGTATCTAAGGGAGAATTCACTCCTCGACAGATATCATCTGGAAAAAGAGAGAGCATTCCACAAAAAATTGATGAAAACTTCTATTTCATTGGATGGATGTTGCAATACAAACATGAGTCTTTGGTCAACTAGAAAAACAATACATCGAGAGTTTTCATATTTCTAACCCATCTTTGGGGACCTCAAAATACTATGCCAAGAGCTTCATCTTCTTTTTCCCGAATCCCTTTGCAAGCTTCCCAAAATGCTTGAAGAACTCAGTCACCTCCGGTGGTATTTGGAGGAAAGGGTTCTTGTAGACCTGAATTGATACTTCTTCAAATCGATCCACCAACTGGGAAGTATGATATTGAATTCTACCAATCATGTCTTCATATTTTCTTCTCCATGCTTCCCTTTCATAGATCGCATCCCTTACAACCAATTTCCATCCCTTTACCCATTCTGCTTGACGTTGAGCTTCTCCTCTTTCATTTTCTTGCATTTTGGTCCTGAGCCAATTTTCCCTTTCATTAGCTTCTGTTAATAATTGACGATATCTGGCAGCTTCGTTCCATCCTCGATCAGAGTAAAGTTCGGTCTGGGCCAAGGATTCTTGTAGAGATCCAACTCTCTCCTTTAATATCTGTATTGTTTCGACGTGAATCCCTACGTCCCACTCAAGCTCTTCTTTCTTCTTTAGAATTCTGACTAGTGTGTTTTCTTGACACTCCACCTTTGCTTGCAACTCTTGGATCATTGCTTCTTTTTCTTTTCTTGCCCTTTTCATGCGACTTGGGGCTTCGTAGGAATTGGCACATTCACTTCTCAAATTCTCGATCTGTAAATTCAGTTTTTGCACCTGGCTTTGGAGCTTGACGATAGTTACTTCTGCAACTTGGTTCTTTTCATCCAAAACCCCCATCTGAGCTTTTAGAATTTCAATTTTTTCCAGCATTTGATCTTCTGTAAGAGGATTGTTTTCAAGATCAGGTGGGGGTTCCGGTTTTGAAGGACACCCCCTTCTTGCCTCTCTCCATGCTTCATATCTTTTTGTTCGAGCTATGATCCGCCTTCCTAACTCATCACGCCCTTTTATGTGAATATTGTTCCATGCTGACCTTATTGCCATTGTCTGACTCTTGATGCTTTCACATTCTTGATATAGGAAATATGCTCCACCAAGCAGCTCTTTTGGGGGTTCATCTTGTGTCCACCTGAGTTGGCACATTACTAGAGCTGGTGAATATGACACACATCCTCTGGGTCCCATCAATGGGACATTCGGGAAACTCCCACAACTGAATATAACTGAATCTCCATTGTACCATGGACACATCCATCTAAATGAACGTGAGTCGACATGATCAAACTCTCGTTTCCATTCATATAGTTTGCGTGACTTTAGCGGCATGCGAATGAATCCTTTCAATGGGTCATCCGCTCTATCAATTTTGTTTCCAGCATACAAGTGAGTCATAATCCAAACATATAACATTGGTGCACAGCATCGCAACTTTCCTTGTTGATTCTGATGACAAACTTGTAGTGAGAGAAAAATTTCAGCTAGGATAGCAGGGACTAAATTCACCCCGTATTCCTCAACTCTGTAGAAGACATCCATGGCTGATCGATCAATCACATCCGAAATAAAGGGAAAAAGCACCAGTCCATAGATAAGGAGAGCCAACAACCTATTAAAGAGAACCCATCGTTGTTGCTGAGCCAACTCCCTAAGGTAACCTTCCAAGAATCGCCTCTTCAAGCCCGTAGTGTTTCCTTTTTCCACTTTATCCAATTGTTCCGATTTAAGTTCCAACAGACTTGCTATCTTCCCATCTGCCACATATTGTCCATAATACAAATAGACACATGATTCCTTTTGGATAGGCAATCTCAGCATGTAAGCATACTCCTCTATGGTGGGAGTTACATCTAGGTCAGGCAATTCAAAACACCTCAAAGTTGGGGTCCAATACTTGCGAATGCACTTAGAGCGGGGGCATCCACCGAATACGTAATAGATCTAGTATCCTCCCGTACTTGTTGTTAAAGTTCGAACGTGCCTTTTCTGACGTTTGTTGACTAATTTCCCATAAGCTCTGAACATCATTGAGTGTCACGTCGATCTTGATGCTCTTCTTGGAACTGCTTGCATTGCTAGTACTCTTTCCGACGCTAGGTCCTTCCATTCTTTGCTATAAGATTAATACTAAGGTCTTCCTGTCAAGAAACACAAATAAAGAAAAAATTAGAAATAAAACACACGAAAAAAAATGCCCTACATGCTTCATGTTGCATGAACCCCAGTAGGGTTGGGAACCCTATGTCGGGTATGTTGTCAATGCACTACCTTCACTATGACACGCCGCTTATTAGAAGTGCAATAATATTCGAACATGTCATTCGGGCTTGGAGCGACGATGTGTCGCCCCATTTTTCCTTTTTTAGAAAACTTCATAATAAATATGTATGTGCATGACAATTTATGTTTATGATGCCAGAAAAAAAATGGAGATAGAGAAAGAGTATGCTCCCTTTGTCCTAAATTGGGTAAAACTTAGGGTTGGACAAACCTGAGATAATAACTCTAAACAGGTTGGCTACTAAGTTTGCTCTATCAGTGAAAATCAGGTAGGGTCTAGACTTCTAAAAGCCATGGTTCCCAGATTGCCCCTATCCCGAAAGATAAGGATCCGACTCATGAATCTAGTCACAAGTAGGGATAAACCCTCTCAATATGACCATCCCATGATATCGGGTACAACCTGAGTGGTGAATCAACAAATGTCAGGGAGGTACGAGACCTCTTCAATGACAATGTCGAGACACCGTCTAATCCTTGAGTTTTGAGCAAGCTCGGGTATAGAGCCAAAAGTGTGTGCAAGTTGTGATAGTGATGTGTGTGATGGGAGCACACAAACCTTCACAAAAACCTACTAAAATAAAACTACCCCAAACCTGCAAAAGGGAACAAACAACACAAATACAAAAGTTCTCTACCCTAAGGTTGCAAGAATATACAAAAGCAGTTATGGAAGCATTAAAAAGGAAATAAAACAACAAGGGTAAAACAAATATTTTCAAAGCTGTTTTTTTTTTTGAAAAAAGAAGAGAAAAAAAATTTAAAAAAATTGCACAACCAACTATGATAGGCCTGACTCTCAAAGTAATCCCCAGTGGAGTCGCCAGCTGTCGCGACCGTCCCGTCCTGGAGCCGCGAAAAGAGATAAAAACAGAGGAGTCGCCACTAAGATTTTTATTGGGAAAATCTTAGAAAACCCAATTATTTAAAGGTAAACTGGTCTTTTAAAAAAAGAGAGATATGAGTCCGGGAGTCGGTTACGAGTAGGGAAGGTATTAGCACCCCACATCGCCCGTTTAAAAACGGTACCTCAAGTTAATTGTGCAAAAAAACATTTTAACAGCCTTTTAAATATTTATTTTACCCCAAAAATTATTTACAAGAAAGAATTATTTTTAGCTTTTAATATTTTAATTTTTTATTAATTTTTTTTTAAAACTTTATAGTTTATAAAAACTAAATGAGGTTGAACATGTCACATGAGTCCACAGGGCAACCTCAAATCTAAGGGATTAAACATGGCACCGTGTCCATAGAGCATCCCTGGAAAGAGAAAAGTTTAATTATTTTGATTAATTATTTTAACATAAAAAGGGATGCAAAAAAAGGAAAATTAATTAAATGAGGTTGAACGTGGCACATGAGTCCACAGGGCAACATCAAATCTAAGGGACTGAACATGGCACCGTGTCCATAGAGCATCCCTAAAAATAGAAAAGTTTAATTTTTTGATTAATTATTTTGACATAAAAAGGAGATACAAAAAAGGGAAAAATTAGTTTTGGCCCGACAATATGATTTATCTTGCTCCTACGTATTCCCGGATGCGATGGGAAACTCAAAGCCACGTAGTTCTCTAGAAAAGATTTGATTGATTGGTTGATTTTAATTTTGATTTTTGTTTTTATTTTTTTAAAAAAAAAGGATTTTATTTGGGGAGAATTTTTATTAAGTTGTCACAACTCAGATGTCATAAAAGATAAGGATTAACAAGACGCTATCTCAGATAATCCTTTTATTTTAACATTAAAATATTTGCATTCTATAAAATAAACATATGCATTCATATAATAGTTATGATAAAATAAAATTCTTAACTTCACATAAAACATCTTGCATTCTGGTTTATTTTAAATTTGGATCAAATATCTAAAACCTAATAAAAGAGAAAAAACCTAATAGCTAACTTATAGTTTATCTTTATTTTTAAGTTTGATTTATTTTTATTTTTGATGGAAAATTACACACATAAAATAAAAAAAACAAGCATGCACATCATGATAAGCCCACACAATACAAGCCCAACTCAAATGACAAAGCAAATCAGAAGCAAAAAATGAAAGTCATGAGACAAGTTATAAACCCCAGCAGCAACGTTACCCTAACTCAACAACGTGTAGACGGCGCAAAGGAGGGGTCTTGATGCGGTTCTGCTCACGGTGGTGATGGTGGTACGGGATCTGCAACCACCGCAGCGGAACAACGGAGACTGGTCCGAGCAGGAAGAGGAGGGTCTCAAGCTCGCTGCTGGCTCCAGATCCAGACTCGAGGCGGTGACGGGATGATGGAACAGGGCAGCGTCGCGGCGGCGAGGACGAGCCAGACCCGAGCTGGCGACGCGGTCTTCTCCTCCTCTGCTGACGACGGCGGCGGTCAGCGGTCGGTGGAGGCTGGGCGGAGCGGCCGGTGCAGGAGAGGAAAGGAGATGAGGTTAGAACTTCTTACGGTGAGAGGAAGAAGGAGAGTGGTGTGGGTGTGACCTTTTTTTTTTTTTTTGTTGCTGCTGGTTTTGTTGAAGAAAAATGAAGAATGAGAGGAAGGGGATGATGCAGGGAGGAGGAAGGAAAAAGAACGAAAGAAAGAAAGAGGGTTTTCTTGCTATTCCCTCCTTCTTCTCCTCTGTTGTTCTTGTTGTTGTGTTCTTGGTTTTTTATTTTTCTGCTGCTAATACCCCTCTTTCCGATTTTTCTCTCTGTGCCCCTGTTGTCTTTGTTGGGTCCTTTTTATAGAAGAAGATGAACTCTTCTCAATGTCATTGGGACCTTGCAAGCTTGAGTGTTGCAGAGGTTACCATGCTCAGGTCCCTTTCCATTCCCATTTATGTTTCTTCTTCCTCTGATCTAGGCAGATGCTTTTCCCCAAGTTCTGAAAATTAACTAAAAATGGAGATTGATTACTTGAGCTTTGGGGGAGATTTTGACAGTTGCACTGGCTCTTGAGCAGCCCCCATCTGAGTGTTGCTTCATTCAAGAAGGCTTGGGAGTATGTTGGGTTAAGAGGAAGGCTGAGGGGGAATGACCAAAATTGAAGAAAAAGCAGGGTATTGGTGATAAGAGCCATTGGACGTTGCACACTGACATAGAGGACTCAAGAAACCTTCTTTTTCCTTTTTTTTTTTTATTTTTTATTTGACTTTCAGATGTATTATTTTTTATTTTATTTTTATTTTCCATTTTTAATTTTGTAAATATTAATTAAAAGAATAAAATATCCGGACAAAATTAGGTATTCACACAAATGAAGTATTCAAATAACAATATTGTATAATAATAGCAAAATGGTGTCAGATTCTTCATATAAAAAGCCATCTTGTACATAGAAAAAGTCAATCATAGAAAAGTTTAATTTGATATTACTACATAGCACACCACCACTAAAGATGATAAAGCTAAAAGTGATAGAAATTGGAAGCTGGACGTGGTCCTTCGAGTAGCTACGCGAAGTCACAAAACATGTTAGACAAGTTTTTTTTTCCGTTGTTATTGGGCCGACCCGGTAAAATCGAGCGACTTTCGGGTCGGACCAAATGGCCCATCGAGCTAATCAAGTCGGGCCAATTAGACCTGGATTTTTTCGGGCTGCCTTTGGAGAAGCCCAGCTCGACCTTAATTTCGGGCTGTTCGGGTTGGCCCATCGAGCTAGGCTCAAATTGATAGCTCTAAAATATAATAGATTATCTATGAATCATTTTTTTTTTGTCAAAAAAATAGCTGAAATAAGGAAAAGCAATCTTCCCCAAACACAAGGGTGTGTTTGAGAAGATGGATTATTTCCATTTCAGATGTTTTCCCACTCAAAAAATTATTTCTTCAATAATCTATTGCGTTTGATATATGGCTTAAATTTGAGAAAAAAAATTCTAAGAAAAAAAGCTATTTGAGTGTATTTATTGTATTGAACTGTCGGATTATTGAAATTAGATTATTTTCTATCTCAAAACCAGCTTTCCAATCTTACCCTTACCAACTACATAGCCTTTTTGCTAAACAAATAACTTCAGTAGTTTATTATGTAAATGTGATTTTTTCCATCATCCAAACGAAATAAATTATTTTAAAATTGTTTTTCAGCAAACACGTCCAAATAAAAACAGATTCATATTATAATCGATTTTTACAATAATCAACAAAATATATTATTTTTAGCTTTCTCACAAGTACATTGCAATTATTATGAATACTCACATTATGTAATTAGTTAGCATTATTTACCTTATTTTTCCTTGTAAAATATCTATTGATTTCGTCGATGTGAAATTTCTCTTCCCAACCATGATTTTTCCTTCTACAATACTCGAACCTGAAATTTTACTTAATGGGCCCAATCCCACTTCCACCGACACCAACGCAATGTTGGTGAATTGCATACCTTTCATGTTAACCTAATTGTGAGAATTTGGAAAGGGAAACTTTATGGCGGATAAAGATGGAAGGAAGATCATATTCCTTTTTGGAAAGTCCAACTGATCACCACGTCGGTACACAACGGCCAATTTCGATTCAATCAGGAATGAATCTTTGTATGGACATGACTTTTTGACCAAACTGGGTTCCTTTTAGAAACTATTTACCAGTTTAGGGTTATTCTGAAACTATTTACCAATGGGGGGTCGTTTTGAATATTTTATTATTTTTCGGTCTGACGAGTCAAAGGCGCCACTGCAGTTGGCGCCTACACTTTTATAAAAAAAAAATCAAAAGGGGAGGCGCCAAAGGCAGTGGCGCCTCTGCCCCCTCCCCCTGCTAGCTACAGTAGCGCACTGTAGCGCTACTGTAGCAGCATTTTTTTTAAAAATTTTGATTTTTTTAAAAAAATAAAAAATTTATTTCTAAAAAAACTCATTCACCAGATATTTGTACCCGATTCACCAGATATTTACACATACTTAACCGAAAAAAATTATTTCTCAAAAAAACCCATTCACCAGATATTTGTACCCGATTCACCAGATATTTACACATACTTAACCAAAAAAATATATTTGACTTTTTTAAAAAAATAAAAAATTTTATTTTTAAAAAAACTCATTCACCAGATAATGAACTGAATTCACCAGATATTTGCACATACCTGACCTGATTATGGAGACACCGCGGTTTCTCTTGTATTATATATAATATAATGAGAGTGACCTCTTGAAATTATAATATAATAAACGACATAAAATTTAAAAATTTGTTTATAATATTAATTACAGAATTATATTTAATTAATTATTCTGTCAAGAGGTCATTCTAGATTATATATTTTTTACTTGAAAGGTTATGAGAGACCCCAATGGCATAAGTTGATGATTAGGATTTGTTGCATTCTCAACTCCTGATGAGGCATCTAGAGCTGTAAGTAGGTGGTATTTTCATGTTGAAAATAGTCAGTGGTTTTTTACTTTAAAAATGATTTCTTTTCCCTTTATTGTGTGGTAGCTCTTGGAGATGAATGGCAAAATGGTTGTAAGCAAACCTCTGTATGTGACTCTTGCCCACATGTAGAAATACTCATTTATCAAGATAGTTGTAGGTACTTACAGAAGGACAAAGTTAGTGGTCCCGAAGGCAATACTGTATATTATGAGCTTGCTGAGAGAGCTTTAGACGGAACCATCAGCGACAAGATCAAGGAATATTCATCTCAGGTAAACCCATCTTCTTAATTTCACTCCGGAGATTTTCTGCAATGCTCTCACCAAATAATTTTTTTTACTACTGTAATAATTGATGAATATTTATTAGTGTAAATTGTTATTGCTATTATTTTTTATGCCTACTGCGATATTATTTGCTACTCATTATTACGGGATTTTTTTTATTACTTCTTGTTTTTTTATATAGATACTTTATCAAAAAGGAATCCAGTTTGGTCAAAAAACCGAGATCAGTTCCTTGCTTGGGAGATGGCTGGGAGCCTTGGGTCTCCCTTCAGACCATTCTCTTCCGCGAACATTTTTCTCTTTGTATTTTGTTTAGCTCAGTAAAAAGCTTCCTCTCCCTGTGGGAAGAAGAAGCGTGAAATGCTTTTTGGTGTAAATTGTTATTGCTTTATTATTTTTTATGCCTCCCGTAGTCTTTGAGGTGGAGGCCTCACAAATATTTGGGATTTTTTTATTTCAATTATTTTATTATTTTGTCTGTTTTATTGGTTATTTTATTATTTTCTATTATTTTATTTATTTTGTTTGTTGGTTGCTTGATCAGGAAGGGGTTCATTTATTAGGATCAGAGGATTAGACATGGTCAACTCATTAGTTTGCCAACAAGAAAAACAAGTGCATGCACACGCCAGGTTCACCTCCCCTTTTCTTTTTCTTTTTCTATACGTTCGTTCTGCTATCTTTCTTTTTCGGCTTTTTGACCAAACTGGGTTCCTTTTAGAAACTATTTACCAGTTTAGATATCTGGTGAATGAGTTTTTTTGAAAAATAAATTTTTTTGGTTAAGTATGTGTAAATATCTGGTGAATCGGGTACAAATATCTGGTGAATTCAGTTCATTATCTGGTGAATGAGTTTTTTTAGAAATAAATTTTTTATTTTTTTAAAAAAATCAAAATTTTAAAAAAAAAGGTGCAGTGTGCTACTGGAGCTAGCAGGGGGAGGGGGCAGAGGCGCCACTGCCTTTGGCGCCTCCCCTTTTGATTTTTTTTGTTTTTATAAAAGTGTAGGCGCCAACTGAAGTGACGTCTTCAAAGGCGCCATCTGCAGTGGCGCCTTTGACTCGTCAGATCGAAAAATAATAAAATATTCAAAACGACCCCCCATTGGTAAATAGTTTCAGAATAATCCTAAACTGGTAAATAGTTTCTAAAAGGAACTCAGTTTGGTCAAAAAGCCTATGGACATATCCCTACTTAATATCATCAATAATTATTTTGAAAAAATAATAAAGCTTAAAGTTATTTTTTGTTTAATAATAAAGCTTAAAGTTCAATTAGAACTTTGATTGGTTATATATCCGGAAGATTTTCTCATTATTCTCAAAACCATAGACGAAACCAAATATTTAATCTAGCCAAATTAAAAATAACATAAAATATTAACTTAAAAGATGCTAAACTAAATTAGTTATGGATTTAATTGGTATACAATGTTGATATAATTTTTTTTATATTGTTATTTAATTATAAATTGTATATTATTAAAGATAATTGATTTTTATCATAATAATCTTAAAAAAAATTATAATTGATTGATAATATAAAAAAAATTATAATGATAATTTATTAAAATTAAACTCATTAAATATAATAAAATTCATAAAGATAAGGTCTAACTGGGACACTATGATATACCCAACCTCCTCTCCTCAAACGTGACTACAGCACAAGAAGCCAAAACCATAAGAAGCCAAAACCACACATGCGTGCTTCTTCGTTTTGTTTTTTGTTTTTGTTTTTTTGTTTTGTTTTTATCGCGTGCATGAATGAACACTCGTGTACCATAGCTTTCGGTGACTGAAAACAGTGTTTTTTCATGATCGAATATCTTATCACAGTCCTTCTCATAAATTATCATCATTGGATTGACATTGCGACATGATATCACGTCATGAGTAAATCCTTTAGCTTTAATTCATTAGATATAGATATACACGACATTGTTAAAAAAATTATATTATTAATTAATTATATACTTTTGTTTATTAAATGCTTCCAATAACTATTTTAAAATTACCAATGTCACATTCAATTCCCAGATCTTCCGTATTATAAGGAATATATAAATTCTATTATAAGTTCTTGTTAAACTAGTGGTATTTTTTGATCTTATAAAAAAATGTGCATTTTCTCAATTTAAATTTTACTGCATCAAAAAGAAAAAAATTTACGCATGCCATGATGGATTATTAATTAATGATATAAAAAATTTATAGTGATAATATAAAAAAGTTTCCAAAAATATTTTTTATCTGTGTTTTTTTCTAGTCGACCACTTGACCCATGATCAAATTGCTGACTTAATAACCCGATCTATGGCCCTCTGATATGAATTATAAAACTATACCAAATAAATAGCTCGAGTGAAACAAAATTCCGCTCTTATGTATCTTGGTCGGAATTAAAGTTAAACATAGTTATGAGATACATGTCTTATTTATAGTTCAAAAAATGTAACCGTTATACCCGTCATCGTTATCTGATAAGCACATAACTAAATCGTGGGTTTGTGGGTGGTTACCCCACATTAAGCGGGCTTAGTTACTATTACGTGCATAGATCCTGCGTTTAAAGGGATGGAGTAGTAATCGTGGGTATCATCCTCGTTGTGCCGAGCTTATGATACCCGTCTAGACCATCAAAATTAATTAATCT
The DNA here is from genome assembly GCA_030762895.1 of Sophora flavescens. Taxonomy (NCBI): domain Eukaryota; kingdom Viridiplantae; phylum Streptophyta; class Magnoliopsida; order Fabales; family Fabaceae; genus Sophora; species Sophora flavescens. The sequence goes on from CM061063.1 coordinate 116,865,624, forward strand.
AATGGTACCAATCATTTCTCGGCTTTGATGAGCATATGTTGAAACATAATCAACCTTCCTCGCAGTACTGATTTTTTTTTTTTATATCTCTTGATTCAAAAGAAGAATATTCACATTGTTCCGACGAAGGAATAAAAAAATTGCTAGAACATAGACATGTTTTCTATGAATAAAATATATAATTTTTATATTCTTTACATAAGAATGAAATAAATTTAGTGGGAACAAAAATAATGACTATTATTATTCCTGTTACTAGTATAGAAAACATTTTTTACGTATGTTAAAAGTGTTTTTTAACGTTTGAAAATTTTCTGACATTATTCGAGCAGACGTAAAAAGTGTAAATTTTAACATCAGTTATTTAGACAACTGACGTTAAAAGTGTTACTTATAACGTTATAACTGACGTTAAAAGTGATACTTATAACGTCAATTGTTTTAAAAAATTGACGTTATAAGTATTTTTTTTAAAAAAAAACAATACTTTTAACGTTGGTTGAATAGAGAACCAACTTTAAAAGTGTATTCATTAACACAATTCAGTATTCTGCACCAAACATTTATACTTTTGACTACTGTGCTAACTTCCCATGTGCCTTGTAACTTAATCCTCTTAATGAACATTAATTTTTTAGCAAGTAACCACACGCAACATTGAAAAAAATAAGGCACTCTTTACTCTATATATAAAAGCACCATTCTTCCTCTATATGACACACACTTTCGTTTTTCTAGCTATAGCTGCTTCACAATATGGCTCTGCCATATAGGAGATTATTATTCTTTCCTATTCTTAGACTCAAAGGTTTTTGTCTTAATGGTCAAACAACTTTCGAGGTTGTGTAAATCGCATAACATGGATGATAAGGTTGCATAAATCACATAATGTGATTTGCTCACCTTATCTAAAGTAATCAGAAGCAATCAAAAGTATGGTATATCTAAGTGCTTGTCACCTCAGCTTTGGCAGCAAGTGCCTGTGGCTAGGACATGGCTTCTGATCAACCCAGGCACATGAAACAGATGAAGCCTCATCAAGAACTGAGGCTGGGCAGAAACTTTTTTTATTTTTTAGGGTTAGGTTGCAAAAACTTTTTTGTTTTTTAATCATGTAACTTGTATCTTATGAATCACTTCAATGAGATCTGGTTTGAGTATATAACTTGTATTTTAGTAATTTTTTATTTTACTTCGCACATGAATTTATTTATTAATTCAAGATTAGAAAAACAAAGCACTCGTAAACATACAAATACTGAAACTTTGAGGGTTTAGCAAGTAACCACATGCAATACTGAAACTTTTTGAGGGTTTAGGGAGTTACCTGCGTTCAGAGTGATGACAATGTCTCGGTTTTTGCTTTCCATTCGATGTGCATGGTGGCTAAGAATGAGAGGGAAAGAGAGATAAGATAGGGCGCAATGTTTAAATTTAAAAAGAGAGAAAAAGAGAGTTAAGTTGAAAGAGAGAAAGAGAGGAAGGGACTACCTGCATCTAGGTTTGAGAGCTCAGCGTTCGCCCTCTATCTGCATCTAGGTCTCTCTACGAGAGAGGAGCTCTACGTTCTCCCTCTATCTGCATCTAGGTCACTCTGCGAGAGAGGAAAGAGCTCTGTGTTCGCCCTCTACTCTGCATCTAGGTCGGGAACGAGACATTGAGGAGGGGACGGAGAGACTAATAAGGAACTTGAGGGTTTCAGAATGAAATGAATAAGATTTCTGAAACGAAAGGGGGTTTCTGTTACTTCAGTTGTTTAAACAACTGACATAAAAGATATACTTTTACGTCAGTTATTTAAACAACTGAAGTAAAAAGTATATCTTTTACGTCAGTTTTTTAAACAACAAAAGTAAAAAAGTGACTGCCCTCACTTTTAACGTCAGTTATTTAAACAACTAACGTTAAAGGTGATTTAAGTGACCCTGATAATTACAATTCTGTCACCGCCTCTTTTTTAACGTCTAAGTTGTGGTTAACCGACGTTAACCTTTCCCGTTTATTACATATTTTGCACTAGTGTGTGCTCTGGTTAAGTTCCATTGTACAAGAATCTCTACTTCATACTTTACTGCGAGCGTGATTGCTGTAGACGATCACGATGATTTCACACACACACACACACACACACACACACATATATTTATGCGGGTGCGGGGTGGGTACTAGATTACCCGCACCCATACCCTCTCTTTTTTTGCGGGTATATAATTACTCGTACCCACACTCATAGCCGTAAAACGGGTATTTACCTTACCCACAGTGGATATTTTTGCCGGTGCTCAATGGGTAAGATCCAAATTGTCATCCCTAGTGGTGTTTGCTTTGAAAATTTGGAGACATTTTTTGTATGGGGCCACATTCATTGTCTTTAGCGACCACAAAATTTTGAAGTACATCTTCGACCCAAAAGAGCTCAACATGAGGCAGAGGCGGTGGTTAGAGTTTTTGAAAGACTACGACTTTCAGCTTCAAAATCACCCCGGGAAGGCAAATACAGTAGCGGATGCCTTGAGCGGGAAGGTACTACATGTATCATCCATGAAGGTGAAGGAACGAGATTTGATCGAACAGTTCAAAGATCTACATTTGTCTGTGAAAGTTGCATCGAACGAGCTTCACGTGGGGATGATTACTGTGTCCAATGATCTAATGGAGAAAATTCGGGTAAAGCAAGAGAATGACGAATACTTGCAGAAGGAACGAGAACTGAAAAGACATGGAGCAATGTCTCAGTTGAAGGAATGGATGGAATTTTAAGGATGAATGACAAAGTCTGTGTACTGGATGATACAGAATTGTGGAAGTCAATCCTCAAAGAATCACACATAACCAAGATGTACCAAGACCTAAAGCGTTTATATTGGTGGCATGAAATGAAGAAAGATGTGAATGAGTTTGTGGTATCATGCCTAGTTTGTCAAAAGGTGAAGATGGAACATCAACAATCGACCGAAATGCTACAATCGTTCCACATCCCATAATGGAAGTGGGGTAGAATCTTGATGGATTTCGTGACAATTTTGCTAAGAACCCCGAAAGGATATGACTCCATATGGGTAGTGGTTGATCGCCTTACGAAGTCAGTGTTGTATATTTAATTTATTTCAAAAAATTTAAATTAGAATTTTAAAGTAAAAAGTTAAAGGTTTTAATTCTCTTTTATTGTCATTAAAGTCTTTTTATATTTCACTATCATTCTTTATTTTATTAATTATATTTAATTACATTATTGTGGGTGTAAATGATTTGTAACGTGCAAATTTTAATTGCATAGATTGCATTTAAAAATAAATAGAGGTTTTCAAATTGAATGTGAAATTTTAATTGTGTTGAATGATATTAAATGTGTATTGTACATAGAAGCATGGTTTAATTTGCCATTTGAAATGGAACTGAAAATGTGATGTGCTGGGGTTTAAAGAATAAAAATTGGTTTGATATATTATTATTGAATTAAAACCAAATCATTAACTTTATTTTTGTGTACGTTAGTTTTTGTGAAACGGGTGGCTTGCATCCTTTGAAATTGATAGAGTGTTTTATAAAACCTGAAGAGAGCCATTTTTAAAAGGCAATCCAACAAATGATAGTTTTTGTGGTGTGAAAAATATTTTGAATATGCTATTTTCTACTCTTTTCAGGGTTAAACACTTTTGTCTTTTCCTGCTGTTCTTGCACCTCGATTTCAATCAGGAAGAGTCTGTTAAATCCTGAGGATTTTCTTCCTAGACGAATAAATCTTTGAGGACAATGTGATTCCACACGTATCAGGTTTTTGTATTACTGCTCATCTACACAGGTTTGTGATTTGCTACGTTGCTCGCCCACAGTTTTACAACAATCTCAAGGATTTATATGATAGATAATGCTGCAACCAAGACTCCTCTTCCGAACAATGGTGAAGGATTACCACAACAGTGTTCTTCATATTTTTCTTATTTAATTTTATTTATTTATTTTATTTGTTATTTTTACAACAATCTTAAGAATTATTTCCTTGAAAAACCTCCCATAATTTCTACATTATAATTTCCGAATCTGATTTCCCAATTTGTTTTTTATAATTCGTTCCATTAGTGTTGTACATTACTCCCAAGTTTATCCCAGGTAAGCAATTTCCACATATACAAGTTCTGTTTATTCTTTGATAGTTATGTTCATCACTCAATTTATGTAGCCATGGTACAATTATATGATATTAATTATCTAATGGTTGCTATGCTTCTGCAAATGTTTGTTTGGTTTCTCTTGTATATTAATGCATATTGCAACCGTGCATGTGCCGTGACGAGCCATACATAATGGTGATAGAATGGCATGAACGGGCAAATGACCATGTGGTAATTACGCTATGATACCTGCAAACATGTTAGGATGATGCTGCGGCAGAATATCTTGGGTTTCAAAGGAGAGACACCGGTTCTCATTTGTTTGGTAAATGTAACTTTAGATCTCAGTTTATTCCTGGAACCATACAATAGAAATTTAATAGGAAAGCTATATTTCAGAGAAGCAAACTTATAATGTTTTGATAACATCTGCTATAATTTATAAAATGTAGCCGGTGGAAAAGATAACTTTACTAAAGAATTTGTTGTCCATTCCAAATGTACTAAAATTTGGAGTTTAATTGCATTATACAAATGTTTATGTGTAAGCTAGTTACAAGGCAATTGCTTGGATGTTGCTAGAAAGTAATAAGTTTGTGTTGGATTGGTTCATTTTATTTTATTACCCAACTATTTGTAGCATGAAGTATGACTATGGAACTCTTTTGAATGTATTGAGTTTTGATTGAATTAAGTGTGAATTCATTAAAAAGATAGAAGGTATGAATTGTTGTTGTTTCGATTTTATGAGCTATCTATGTGGTACACAAGTAATAGAATTATATTGTGGTTTCATCTTTTTGGATGAGATTAAAAGAAAGAAGCTCTAATTTTTGTTTAAGCATTATCTATCTAAAATATCTGATGTGATGACTCTCTTTGGAGTGTTGGAATTTTGGATATTTTCTATATATGTTACCGCCTTAATTGTGAAGGAAAAAACAAAGGAATCTTGCGTGATGTAAAAATATGCAAAACATTCTAAGGCTTCACTAAAAGCACTTTTTGGTAATATGATTGATAGATAAGTTTCTTACCTATGGCTATTGTTATATATATATATATATATATATATATATATATATATATATATATATATATATGATGCCATGATCAATATCAATATTGATATATAGTTACTGCGACGAGTAACTTGATAATGTCTGGCGATACTATTCCATTACCTTCTTGCTTGCAATGTTTGAAGATTGCTACGTGGTGGCTATATGCTGTATTTAAATAAAAAAGTTCATGGTTTATTTTAAAGAGTTTCGGGCTTCAAGTCCTATGAAAAAAATATGGAAAGATTTATATTTGTTGTTTTAAACCAAAGTTACATGTATTATGCGGAAATAAGGTCCAAAATGGATGCCGGTTCAATGTGGATGCCTAGCTCTTCATCGCTCTTAAACTCCTAAGGTAAGTGGTTCAATTACATTATATGAGTGTCAAATTTGCTATGAAAAGAAATGGCGATGGTTTGTGAGTGTTAAAAAATCATAAGGAAGGTAACAGTAGGAAGCTATCACAAAAATATGATGTTGAGAAACTTTTTTGAAGTTTTGACACTTTGAAACTAAACTAGTGAGAATTCATTATGATGTTAATTAACACTCGATTCAATAGAAAATAACAAAGTGAGAAACACCATGGATAACAGTTTTTTCTACAATGGTTTTCCCACTGCATTAAAAAGATACAGTGATGCTAACATTATTGGTTATTTTTTTAAAATAATTCATTTTGAGTCTAAATTTGAAAGGTGTTAACTTTTGATTTTATTACAATTTAATTCTTCTTTTCAGTTAATGTTTTAATCACTTCAATTGCTCCTTAATGTTCTTTGATGCTTTGTCCTTTGACTTAAAAGGAATTTTAACCATGAGTCTTGAGAAGACTCTTAATGCCAACATGTTTCGTTTGGTTTTTTATGATATTGAAATGCTTTTAATAAGTTTTTTGAAATTAAATCAAATATTTATTTGGGATAAATCTTGAACAATGCTTAGTTTCTTTTGTGTGAATAGCTTTTATTTTCCATTGAACTCAAATTAAATGTCATGAGAAACTTTTGTGTCTTGGCCTTGGGGTGTTACGGTGGGGAAGAGTAGAGGTGACTCTTTATTTTCTATAAATTGCAAAGATTGAACAACAAGTTTAAGAATCTAAGTAAAAAGTGGAAGGCATATTATTATGCATATCTTTGTATATGAAAAAAGAAATATTTGAACTCTATTTCAAGAATATGTGTGCTTTTTTTTTCAATAATTTGTCTCAGCATGCTTGAATACATTTGATTTGTATTATACATATATGTTCCAATTTTTGTGGCTAAAATTGTCCCGTGCGGTGGAAGTATTTTGGGAGCAGCTTTCTAGAATAATAATGCATATTTCGTTGCACACTGCTGCTATGGACATGAAAAAAACTAAGATGCTTGTGATTGATGTAATCATAATTTATTTATTGATGATGATAAGATATATGTTTAAGAAGTTGACACAGGGAAACACAAGAAGGGGGTTGAATTGTGTTTCTTAACAGATTTTCGAAAAAACCTTTTCTCAAATACTTTTACAATTAGATCAAAATAAATAGCACATAAACAAGAAAAAGTTTTTGAAGAGTTAACAAACTCAGATTCAAAACCCCACAGTTAGTATAACCAAAAACTGTAAAAGATAAGAGATAGAGGAATCACATAAGTATTTTATCCTGGTTCACTCTCTTCCAACCAAGAGCTACGTCCAGTCCCTTCTACTTGAAAGTTTTATCCACTATTCTCCAAATAGGTTACAAGTATTCAACACCTCTTCAGGCTACAAGTATTCTTTCTCTACCAAGCCTCTTCAGGCTCTAACTCTAACAAAGAGGTTTACAACTTTGATCTAAGAACTCACTATGTGTGAGGATTTGAATGTTTAAGATCAACAAGATTTACACGTAAACTTGTTTTACAATTTCAACAGGGTTTCTACACTATGATATTAGAGCTTGTCTATCTTTTGTATATATCTTTCTTCTTGAAGTTCTTCAAGTATATATAGATGAAGTGCTTCTCTGTCTTGATCTTCTTCAATGGTCTTCAAATTATATCCGTTTAGATATAGCATTAAATGCTTGGATCCGTTGAGACTGATAACTTGATATGCTTCTTGGAGAAGTGCTTTTGATTATCAGAGGAATGCTCAAAGTAGAGCTGTCACTTCTCTGTTGTACCAAGGGTTGCTTTCTGACTTTCCATCTTCGTAATTGACTTGATCTTTACAACAATGTAATTGACAGAGTACAAAGGTTTATGATTTCGATGGTACAAAGTTCTTTTATCCAAGAGATAAAGATTTTAAACAATAGAAGCAACAAGGGTAAAAAGACATATATTCTTTGAATTGAATAAGAAATCATTTGAAATAAATACACTTAAGTTTAGACGGGTTCACGTTTTAAAACTAGTAGACGCGCAGGTCTTTGGACGTGCAAGATTAACTTATCAGTGAGATGGGCTCGTTTACTGATAATGCGTCTACAGACTTTTCGTCTAGTTCCGAGAGTTGGACGTGTTATACTTAAGAGCTCGTCTGCTGATATGGCGTCTATTGAAACTACTCCGTCTATCAAGTCTTTGGACTTGTTATATTTCAATGTCTCGTCTATTTTATTTAGACTTAGTAATGCGTCTTCCCAAGTTAATTTTAAGACCTCGTCTATTCTTATTTTAACGATATCGTCTACCATAAAGCTAAAGATTCAGAATTTCATCAAGAGTTGTAGACTGGTCTAGAGGATTGAAATAGAATCTGATAGATTCCATACTTTAAATTTTAAGTTCCTCCGGCTCGTATAAATCAAATAGTCCCTGCATACTTATAACAAACAAGTTAGATCTTTGACAACACTTTGCTATACAAATTTAACTTTTTTGTTAACATCAAAACTTAAGAGATTATTTTAAATCCAAAACCACTTTGGTTCTAGCAATCTCCTCATTTTTTATGATGACAAAAACCAATTAAATTAGAGTAAGCAAAGTCTAAGAGAGCTACAGAGCTCCTCCTAAGACAAAGCATTCAAACTTTAAAGAGTAAAACAAATAAGCAGCAACACATATCAGTTTTTACTTATTAGATCAGTCAGGTAAAAAAAAAACATATTATCAGAGCTAAACACTTTATCAGAGCCTATGGGCTCGTCTGGTGGTCAGAATAAGAGAGACATGATAGGATAAACAATCATATCCTACTTGAAACTATTGTTTGGTGAGCCAGCATGATATGATAAATCAATCTTGTCACCTATCATATCCTGTCCATATAATTAAAATTCTATCCTGAGGGGAGGGCTGAGTTAGAACTCAACAGGATATGATTGGGTGATTTTAGGTATAAAAAATATACAAATATTTTATATATAAAATAATTAAATTATGATAAAATAATAATTAAAAGCATAAAATATAACATGGTTAAAAAAAGGTATAATAAAATATAAATATCTAAAATAATAAAAATATTAATAATTATTTTTAAAAATTATTTTTATTTTGTCACAAGGCTACTTTGTTATTTTATATTATTTTAAAAAACTGAGAATATATAAAATATTATTATAATAATTTATCTATATGTAAAGTTAAAACTAAAAATGAATATTTAAAATTATAAAAATATAATAATTTAAGTTAAACAATATTTTAAAAATTTAAATAGTTATATGTAATTTTATCACAAGGATAATTTTATCTTTTTATATAATTTAAAAAAATGAAAATTATAAAAAAAATCTAATAAAATATGAAAATATTTTGAATAAAAAAGAAAATTTTAAAACTGATACTAAAATTATAATACTATCCAGTTGATTATCCTGTGGACACCAAACGTCGGATAGGAAAACAACTTATCATGCTCATATCATATCCTATTCCTATTCAGCTTTCTTATCCTATCCGCTCCTATACTATCCTGACTACCAAACGAGCCCTATAAGTCCAACTAACGAGATATATCACAGACAGCAATAGGCAATAAAGTATCAGATCATATCAAGCAGAATTATGCAATAAAACAATATTCATGTGAAAACATATATGTATGTCCAAAAACTGATTTTATAAAAATAAAATTTAATTCTATCCTTTCTCCCACCTTTTTTGTCATCAGACAAAAAAGAAACAGGAGTGGACCATCATTGTCAGTTTAAAGAAACAAAAGAAAGCTAAGAAGAGGATGGAGGTGGTGGAGGAGGGTTCTGGTTTGGTGAAGGTGGAGGAGGTAGAACTGGCAGAGTAACTCTGTTGGAAACTCTGTAAAATGCTCATCATTTGGTTGATCATTACATTCGTTGGAGAAAAGGCTTCAGCTTTTACTCTCTCCTCTATGATCTTTCCAATAATCTCTTCAAAATTCTGAGGCAGAGAAGGTCTGGAGCTTTCAGCACTGTCTTGAGCATGTGCTTGACCTTGAAAAGTACTTATAGTTCTAGAATTTTGAGGTTGATCATGTGGATGGATGACTGTCAGAGCCAATGGCTAAGATGAGTGCTTTTCAGAAGTGCTTCGTCTAGGAGCAGACTCAGCAACTTCCTCATTCCTAGTTTCTGGTTGAACAGCATCAGCATTCAAATCCTGTTCTTCAACTATGATTTCTTCCTCAGTATGCTTAGAAGAAGGAGATGGTGGTGGTGATGAAGCAAGAGTGAGTACATGAGGAGGCAACTCTTTAGCCCAGTGGATAGGGTCTTCTTCATAGACATGACTTATGACAGGAATTCAAAGAGTATCCTTGGAATGAAGAATCTGACATTTGAGAGCCCACATTTTCCTCTAACTCTAGGAATACTTCTCTTTTCTTGTTCACTCAATCCAGATGATGAAGCTTCCTTACCATAAGCCACCATGTGATTTCACCAAATAGCAACTGCAGAATCTTCATCTATGTCTTCAACTGGCTGTGACAACCATAAATCAATCATATTCTGATCAATAGGTTCAACAGTATCAGGATTTATCATGCAGGAATTGTCTTTTGGTTTCTTTGCAGTGCTCCTTTGCTTCTTCAAATCTTTATCTTTGTTCAAGTCTACCATAGGTAGTCCTGGAGCAATCATGTAAGATCTGACACCGATCTTTGTCTCCTTCTTGGTATGAAACAGTCATGTTGGAGGGACAAAGTTTGCAGCTCTAACATATATTGGCAGCTCAAATTTATTTTGCAGAAAGGCATATAAGAGGTGGTCCACAGGACTAACAACTTTGCCATAAACACTTGGATGCCTAAAGGTTACCCAAGATGTGCCTTTGTCCAGAATGAATTTTGGTCTTCCTTCAGTTCTTGACCTCTTGTGCACAATTGTTGGAGCTTTGACTTTGCTAGGGTCAGTAGACCAAATAGGTATGATTTACCTGTTGACACCATTTGTGAAAGGTCTGGTTGACTCTGGTTCAGGTTCATGTTTGTGATAGAGTATTCTCTAGTCTCTTTTAACTTTGGCCCAGCTTTCAGCTTTGCTATCACAGAGAACTGAAGGGTTAGTGTAAGGGAGTTTGGTTCTTGGAATTTTGGGAAATGGGGCACCAGGTTTAATCCCTACATCGTCTAGTTGATTGAACCAGGGATCATCTACAGGTATTATGGGTTGGAAATGTGGTCTATTTGGTGAGATTTGTATAGGTGAGACTGTTTGTGGTGAAGAGGTTTGTGGTGATGGTAGTGTGGGAATGTATACAGACTCAGGTGCAACAGCAACATCATTCCTATTTTCCAAGCTTTCTACTAAGGCATCTACTGCTAATTGAACAGGATTGTTAGCAGGGATGTTTACCTCAGAAGACATGATAGTCTTGGCTTTTCTCTGAGGTTGCCTTCTCTTTGTTGGAATAGCAGCAACAGCAACAATTTTCTATTTCTTCAACAATTCACTAATGGGGACAATGTCCTCATCATCTTCATCTTCATTATAGGATAGGACTATATTCCTTGTCCTTTTATAAGATGGATCAGGTTGAGGAGCAACATCAGCTTGTTCCCTGATCACAATGCCAGCATCAGGCTTTCTTGCAATTGGTTTCCTAACAACAGTAGTCTTCCTTCCCACTGTTCTCTTCAGCCCTAGTACTTCAGCATTGTTCTGCTCAATTTGTTCCTCCTTGATCTTCATCATCTCTTCTGTTTTAGTCAAAGCAGCAGCAGTGTATGTGCTGAGATTCATGTTGGCTATGTTAATCTTCCCAAAGTCAGTAGCAGACATTCCCTTCTCAGTTAGGATTCTCTCTTGCTCTTCAGGGGACTTAGCAGCAAGAGTATCATAGATTCCTTGAGACTTGAAGATCTTTGACAGAAGGTGACAGTATGGAATTGCAGAGAGCCTCTTCTTGTGAACAACAGCATCCCTGAATCTTCCATAGAGAAATATGGGCAGGTTGATTTTATTCTCGGTGACGAGATGGCAGAGATAAAACTTGTGCAGAGCTGACAAGTTGTCCTTAGACCCAGTTTTGTGCAAAACAACCTTGTTCAGCAACTGATGAAGAATACGAACCTCAACATTAATCTCCACTGACTTCCTGGAATGAGTTCTCACAGTATCTTCTTTCATCAGGAAAGCAGCTACTACCTCAGAACCACCAAGGTTCGTCTCCCAAGTATCAGTAAAGACCACTCCTTCTTGAGCACAGTTAATAGCATCAAAGATGGTATTTTCATAGACCACTATTCTTTTTCCAGGTACCTCAGCAGAAATCTCAGCAATTGTTACATGAAGGTTTCTACAGAAATCCCTAATTAAGTTAGGGTAGATAGAGACTTTTTCCACAAAGAGTCCTCCCCAACCGACATCGTTGATATTCTTACTCACATCTAAGTTGTATTCTTCCAAAATTCCAAAGTTGAAGTGGTGCTCAGTAGCAAGGTTTAGCTTGTTCACATTGAAAGCAACAGAAGAGGAAGCCATTGATGAGGGTTTTGAGAGCTAGGGTTTTGGAAGCAAGAAAATAGAGTACACGAGAGTTCAAAGAGAGAAGATTGTGAAAGGTTTCCAGAGGGAAAAAGTATTACTTAAAAAGGTTTCGAATCTAAAGAGTTTTCCCAAAGAAAAAAAAATGAAAACGTGTGAGAAAAGGAGTAATGAGTACTGATTCGGCGCAAGTTTTTGAAACCGTAAAAAGCTATTGATGGGATTGATGGAAATAACTGTCTCAGCATAAGGATATTGTTAAATATATATTGGACATGAATTAATGTAAATTTAATAAAAGATATCATAGACGAGCCTGATAAAACCATGCAAACAGTCAATGGACGCAATGCCTACTGGACGCACATGTAACATGCATTGGACGCACAATCAATCCACACAAATCATATTAAGATGTTTTCTAATAAATATGAACCTGTCCTCTGCAAGAGGTCTAGTAAAGATATCTGCCCATTGATGGTCAGTATCTACAAATTGTATATCAATAATGCCTTTTTGCACATAATCTCTAATAAAGTGATGTTTAATCTCTATATGCTTAGCCTTTGAATGCAATATTGGATTCTTAGATAGATTTATTGCAGCAGTATTATCACACATAAGTGGAATACTACTTACAATCACATTGTAGTCCTCCAATTAATGTTTGATCCATGGAAGTTGTGAGCATCAACTAGCAGCTGAAATATACTCAGCTTCAGCAGTTGATAAGGCAATAATACTTTGTCTTTTGTTTGACTATGAGACTAGATTAGCTCCAATGAAGTGACATCCCCCACTGGTACTTTTTCTTTCTATTCTATCTCCAGCATAATCATCATCCCAAAAACCAACTAATCTGTAATCACCATTTTTCTTAAAGCACAAACTCAGATTAGTAGTATCTTTTAAATATCTAAATATTCTTTTAACTGCTGATAAATGAGATTCTCTTGGATCAGATTGAAATCGAGCACATGAGCATACACTGAACATAATACCAGGTCTAGACGCAGTAAGATATAGCAGAGATCCTATCATACCTCTATATACCTTTTGGTCTACCTTTTTATCTTTGACATCTTTGTTCAGCATGGACGTAGGATGCATAGGGGTGTTCATAAGTTTGCAATCATCCATGCATCTTGAATTTCTTTAACAATTCCTTTGTATATTTAGTTTGATGGATGTACATCTCGTTCACTGTTTGCTTAACCTGAAGTCCAAGAAAGAACTTGAGTTCTCCCATCATGTTCATTTCAAACTCTTTCTGCATAAGCTTAGAGAATTCTTTACATAGAGATTCATTAGTAGCACCAAAAATTATATCATCAACATATATTTGAACAACAATAAAACTGGACTTATTGGATTTTCTAAATAAAGCTGTATCAACCTTTCCTCTAATAAATCCATTGTCCATTAAGAATGAACTTAACCTTTCATACCAAGCTCTAGGAGCTTATTTAAGGCCATATAAAGATTTCTTTAGCTTATATACGTGTTCAGGTTGGGTGTCACTTTCAAAACCCGGAGATAGCATAACATATACTTCCTCACTAATAACACCATTTAGAAAGGCACTTTTTACATCCATTTGATATAACATTATACTATAATGTGCATCAAATGATAATAAGATGCGAATTGCCTCTAATCTAGCAATTGGTACAAAAGTTTCAATGTAGTCTATACCTTATTCCTGAGAATAACCTTGTGCAACAAGTCTAGCTTTATTTCTTATCACCTTACCATTGTCATCAAGCTTGTTTCTGTAAACTCATTTGGTTCCAATAACTGGTTTGTCTTTTGGTAAAAGCACGAGAGTCCACACTTCACTTCTTTCAAACTGGTTTAGTTCTTCCTGCATTGCAAGAATCCAGTCGTCGTCCAGTAGAGCCTCGTCTACTGTCTTTGATTCTAACTCAGACTAAGGCAGAATCATCTTGCTCTCTGAATGTAGATCTGGTTCTTAGCTTATCATTAGGATTCCCAATGATTTGATCTTGTGGATGATAATTCCTGAAGTACCAAGATCTCTGAACATTTTCTTGTTGAGAAGTTGAAGTTTCTGACTCATGTTATTGAAGGTCGTCCACTTGATCATCATGTTTGACATTTGTTTGAATTTCAGAAATCCCAAGATTCAAATCTGCAATAGCTTTATCAAGCTCTGATAATTTCTTATCAGGCTGCTTGTCATCAAACTTAACATGTATACTTTCTTCTACTACTAAAGTTCTGGAATTATAAACTCTAAAACCTTTTGATGATTCAGAATATCCTAACAGAATTCCATTATCTACTTTAGCATCAAACTTGCCAAGTTGATCTTTAGTATTCAATATATAGCATTTACAGCCAAAAGGATGAAAGTAAGATATGTTGGGTTTTCATCCTTTCTACAATTCATAAGGAATCTTATTCAAAATTGGTCTAATGTATATTCTATTATGAATATAGCATCCAGTATTAACAGCTTCAGCCCAGAAGTGTCTAGGGACAGAGTTATCATTGAGCATTGTTCTAGCCATCTCTTGAAGAGATCTGTTCTTTCTCTCTACCACACCATTTTCCTGTGGTGTTCTAGGTATTGAGAAGTTGTGAAGTATACCGCTTTCTTCACAGAACTTATGAAATAGCTCATTCTCAAACTCTACCCCATGGTCACTTCTGATTGAAGTGATACACACGCCTTTTTCATTCTGTACACGTTTGCAGAATACAGAGAAGATCTTGAAAGACTCATCCATGTGACCTAGGAATATAACCCATGTCCATCTAGTGTAGTCGTCTACTATGACTAGACCATATTTCTTTCCACTAACAGAGGTAGTCCTAGTTGGTCCAAACAGATTAAGGTGTAGCAACTCTAGTGGTCTATTGGTACTAACAACATTCTTAGGTTCAAAAAAACTTTTGACTTGTTTTCCCTTTTGACATGCATCACAGAGAACATCAGATTTGAACTTAAGGTTTGATAATCCGCTCACGAGGTTATGATTATTTAGCTTTGAAATTAACTTCAAGCTTGCATGACCTAGCCTTTTGTGCCAAATCCATCGCTCATCTTCAACGGACACTAGACATGAAACACTTTGATTCGTAAGGTCCTCCAAGTCAATCTTATACAGATTGTTTTACCTCTTGGTAGTGAATAAGAGTGATCCATCAGGTTTCTTGACATTACACATGTTCTTATCAAAAGAAACAGCAAATCCACTATCACACAATTGACTTATGCTTAGGAGATTGTGTTTTAAACCATTTACTAATAAAACATTATCAATGGAGGGAAAATGATGTTTACCAATTTTACCTACTTTAATGATCTTCCCATTCCGATTACCTCCAAAGGTACCCAGCCACCATCCATATGTTTAAGGTCTTGAAACATACACCTTTCTCCCGTCATGTGTCGTGAGCAACCACTGTCCAAGTATCAGGATGTGTGTTTCTTTCCTGTTGTTAAGCAAGTTTGCAACAGGTACAATCTTATCTTTAGGTACCCAGATTGAATTGGGTCCTTTCTTGTTAGTAGTCACTGGACGAGCATGTTTAGTATGCTTATGATGTATGCATCTAGATGTTATTGTTAAGTCTCTAAAATGTCTGATATGCATTTCCCTAAGTTTTGATGAGAACTAAACATTGGTTAATGATTTAATTAACCTTCATATTGGTTGCTAACCTGTCTATCTAGTGTGCAGATTAAAACTGTAAGAATCATCTGTCTGCTCATAAGTGACTACCTGTCTGGATAAGCGAAAGTCAACTTGTCTATTGACTAGGATTATTGACTTCTTTCAAGATACGTCTTCAACCTGTCTCCCCACGAGTTCCTACACTTGTCTGAGGTTACTCGTTGAAGAATCAAGGACCAAACAAGCTTTTGTTGGCTATCCCATCAGAAAGAGACTTGAAGCCTTCTCTCCTACTCAGTCTCACGCTTATCAAGAAAAGTCAGAAGTTACTCTCTCAACCAACCCTGGTTATCAGAACCAATGACCAGTTAAAGAATTCTTCCAACATGCTTTATTCCCTAGTACCTCTGGTCCTTACACGAAAAGGGAATTGTACTCAGCAAAGTACAAAAAGCTCTCTGCACAACTCTGATATGGCTGTATCACGATGCATAAAGCCATGATCCTTCATGTTAGAGTACAACCAACGTTCCTATTGTATTAATGGCCGCCCAGAACGATACTATTGCATTTAATGAAGTTCTGCTTGAAGCCAACATCAGAGGGAATGTCTCTAACGGATCCTAAATGCCTGAAGACTATAAATACAGAAGTCATTGAAGATGAAGTATAGAGAATACATATAGCATTAAAGAGCCATTACTCTGCGCATTAATATCTTCATTCTTTCATTCTGTATTCTTCAATCATTTGAAGTTATTACGCAAACTTTCCTAAGCTTTACATTTAAATCACTCTCTGAGTGTTAGTGAAAGATCTATCTGTCTGAAGTTGTATTTATTACAAACCAAATCTCTCAAACAAACCTGAGTGAGCATGAAGAGGCTAAGTGTGCAAAGAATACTTGTCTTGGAGCCTGAAGAGGCTAGGTGTGCAAAGAATACTTGTCCTGGAGCCTGAAGAGGCTAGGTTTGCAAACAATACTTGGAGTCTGTAACCTGATCAGTTATAGTGGATAAAACTTGGTGCTGCTAAGTCCTTAGTTTTCTTATCCGTTTTTCAAGTGGTGTGTTTGTCTAAGTCACTTTTAAAATTTCATCAGACAGGTCACCTATATGTCCTGTATCTTTCCACTCGTCTGAACCAAGCTTCTGTATGCGAAAAGATTTTAACTTTGTTTAAATTCTGATAAACACAATTCAACCCCCCTTCTTGTGTTTATAGTTGTCTATTTCAGTTAGTATCAGAGCTTAGCCACTGGGTTGAGTATCTAATAGTGTAGAGGTAAAAGGTCCTGAAGAATAGATATGACTGCTGGAGCTAGTTCAAGTGGAAGTCACCGGGATCAAGGAGATTCCCTAACCAGACCTCCTTACTTCAATGGAGAAAACTACAACTATTGGAAAGATAGATTTCAATGGTTCATTCTATCTACAAACTCTGATCTTTGGGATGTCATTACAGATGGTCCATTCATTCCCAAGAATGATGATAACACTGACAAACCAAAAGCTCAGTGGACTACTGCAGAAAAGACAAAATGGGAGCTGAACCACAAAGCTAGATATAACGTCATTTGTGCTCTCAATCCTGAGGAGTTTGAGAAGGTATGTTCTTGTGACTCTGGCAAAGAAATATGGGACACTTTAGCTATCACAAATGAAGGAACAGCCAAAGTCAAAGAGTCAAAGATTGCCATACTTGTCAGAAAGTATGAACTGTTTGTCATGGAGGAAGGAGAATCTGTTGCTCAAATGATAGGAAGATTTCAAACTATAGTCAACAGTTTAAAATCTCTCGGCAAAGTCTATACCAATCCTGAGAAGGTTGGAAAGATTCTTAGAAGTCTACCTAAACAGAGGAGACCTTTGGTCACTGCTATCTCTCAAGCCAAGGATCTCACTACCTTGACTATGGATGAACTTCTTAGAACACTCACTGTTCATGATCAAGAACTTGGAGATGAAGTTGCACCAAAGAAGGACAAATCAATTTCTCTGAAAGCTGATCAAAAGTCAGAAAAAGTTTCCAAGGCTCTAAAGGCGCATTTGGTCATCCAGTGATGCTGACCTGTCTGAACCCGAGGATTCTGAGAGTGATGAAGAATTGTCTCTCCTAACCAGGAAGATAAAGCTTCTCCTACAGAAAAATAAGTTCAAGAGGGATAAGCCATTCAAAAGGTTCAACAAGGACAAGAACTTCAAAGAATCCACGTCAACAGACAAAAGTCCAATTGTCTGCTATGAGTGCAAGAAGTCTGGTCACATTAAGGCCGAATGTCCTCAACTCAAGAAGGCCTTTTTTAAGAAATTCTTCAAGAAGAAGAAGAAAGGAATGATGGCTACTTGGGAGGATCTGGAGTCAACATCTTCTGATGAAGAAACAGATGAAGAAGTCAATCTCTATTTGATGGCCAACACTGACTCAGACTCAGACGATGAGGTACATCTTGACTATGAGGAATTACTTGATGCCTATGAGGATTTGCGGGAGGAATCCAATTTCTTATCTAAGGCTTTCAAATCCCTCAAGAGAGATTATGTAAAGCTCACCAGTGAGCATAAACAGAAATCTCAAGAGTGTGAGAAGCTGTCTAAAGAGAACAGTGAGCTGAAGACTGAAAAGTCTAATGAAGCTAAGATCTCAAGTGAAACATCACCATCTGAAGAAGTTGAAAAACTTCAACAGAAAGTGGAAGAACTCACTTCTGATCTTGATAAATTTGTTAATGGTAGAGATAATCTGACTAAGCTACTTGGCTGCCAGAGGCACTCTCTTAACAAAGAAGGTATTGGATATATCCATCAGACACATCATAAAGTATCAACTAAAGCTTCTACAGTATCCGTTAAGTCAACTGTAACCAAGTCTACACCTGTCTATAACTACTGTGGAAAAACTGGACATGTTATGTCTAAGTGTATCCATAAGAAGAGAAGGAAGTCTTCACAGACTCCTAGAACTAACAGAAAAGGACCCAGAAAAATATGGGTACCTAAAAACCATATAATTTTTGTTGCAGATGTCCTCAATAGAACAAAGAAAACACCACTGCTGGTACCTAGACAGTGGTTGCTCGCATCATATGACAGGAGAAAGGTCTATGTTCCTAGACCTCCAACTTAAGAAAGGAGGACATGTTGCCTTCTGAGAGAATCAAAAAGGGAAAGTTATAGGAATTGGTACTATTGGTGGTAAACCCCCTCTTCCCTCTATATCTAAGTTTCTTATGGTTAAAGGACTAAGACACAATTTGCTTAGCATAAGTCAATTATGTGATAGTGGTTTTGATGTTTCCTTTACCAAGGATGTATGCATAGTTAAAGACTGTTGTGGCAAAACCCTCTTTTCAGCTAAAAGGCAACAAAATCTTTATAAGATTGAACTGTCTGATCTCTCAGATCAAAGTGTAACCTGTCTGATGTCTAAAGAGGATGAGAGATGGTTATTGCATAAGAAACTAGGACATGCTAGTATGAAACTAATTTCTGAATTAAAAAGGAAAGGAATAAACTTGTGAGAGGATTACCTGATATTAGTTTTAAGAAAGATGTCTTGTGTGATGCATGTCAGAGAGGTAAACAGATAAAATCAAGTTTCCAATCTAAAAACCAAGTATCAACCTCTAGACCTCTTCAGTTGTTACACATGGATCTGTTTGGACCAGTTAGGGTTGCCAGCTTGACTGAAAGAAAATATGGATTTGTCATAGTTGATGACTCTTCTAGATACACATGGGTACTCTTCCTAACACACAAGGATGAGTCTTTTAAGTCTTTCTCAGTATTCTGTAAAAGAGTACAAAATGAGCAGGGTCTTTATATTTCTACCCTTAGAAGTGATCCTGGGGGAGAATTTGAAAATGAGCAGTTTTGACAGTTCTTTGAGGAGAATGGAATCTCTCACAATTTCTCTGCACCTAGTGCTCCACAGCAAAATGGAGTGGTTGAGAGAAAGAACATATCTCTGCAAGAGATGGCTAGATCTATGCTCAATGAAAATAATCTCCTTAAGTACTTCTGGGCAGAAGCTTTAAACACTGCTTGTTATGTACAAAACAAAATACTTATTAGGCCTTTTCTAAAAAGGACTCCTTATGAATTGTGGAAAGGAAAAAGCCCCCAACATATCTTATTTTCATGCTTTTGGATGTGAATATTTTATTATGAATACCAGAGATAATCTTTTAAAGTTTGATTCTAAGGTAGATAAAGGTATTTTCGTAGGATATTCTGAAATGTCTAAGGCTTTTAGAGTTTACAATTCAAGAACCTGTATTATTGAAGAATCTGTTCATGTTAAATTCAATGATGAATTAAAGACTGATAAAGAACTATCAGATCTAGAAGATGATCTTGCAGGTCTTGATATAAACAATCCAGAAAATCAACAACCCGAACTAATCAAGACAGAACCTGTGCCTGAGGCTAACAGACAATTGGAACAGACAAGTCAACAGACGAGTCAGCAGACAAGTCAAGATCTTCATGGTGATCTCAAAAGGGATTGGAAGTTCAACACTCATCACCCTAAGGATCTTATTTTTGGAAATCCTTCTGAAGGAGTAAGAACCAGATCCATATTAAGAGAATCAAGCAATGTGGCTTTTATTTCAGATTTGGAGCCTAAACGCATTGAAGAAGCTCTTGAGGATGAAAGCTGGATTCTTGCTATGCAAGAAGAACATAACTAGTTCACCAGAAATGATGTCTGGACTCTTGTCTCTAAGCCTAAAAATAAGTCAGTTATTGGAACAAGATGGGTCTTCAGAAACAAATTGGATGAAGATGGTAAAGTTGTCATAAATAAGGCAAGGTTAGTAGCTCAAGGCTATAACCAACAAGAAGGTATTGATTATACTGAAACCTTTGCACCTGTAGCTAGAATAGAAGTCATACGCATTTTAATGTCATATGCTGCACAACACCAAATTACCCTGTTTCAAATGGATGTAAAAAGTGCTTTTATAAATTGTATAATTGAAGAAGAAGTGTATGTTAAACAATCCCCTGGTTTTGAGGATACTGATAAACCAGATCACGTTTTCAAACTTAAAAAAACATTATGTGATTTGAAACAAGCACCTAGAGCATGATATGATAGACTCAGTTCTTTTCTCATGCATAATGGTTTTACTAGAGGACAAGTAGACACTACTCTGTTCAAGAAATGCTCTAAAAAGAACTTTAATATAGTTCAAATATATGTTGATGATATTATTTTTGGAGCAACTAATGAAAAGCTGTGCAAGGAATTTTCAAATCTAATGCAAGTTGAATTTGAGATGAGCATGATGGAAGAATTGAAGTTCTTCCTTGGATTAGAAATCAAGCAGACAAGTGATGGAATTTACATTCATCAGGTCTCTATATTTCTACCCTTAGAAGTGATCATTGGGGAGAATTTGAAAATGAGCAGTTTAGACAGTTCTGTGAGGAGAATGGAATCTCTCACAATTTCTTTACACCTAGAACTCCACAGCAAAATGGAGTGGTTGAGAGAAAGAACAGATCTCTGCAAGAGATGGCTAGATCTATGCTCAATGAAAATAATCTCCTTAAGTACTTCTAGGCAGAAGCTGTAAACACTGCTTGTTATGTACAAAACAAAATACTTATTAGGCCTTTTCTAAAAAGGACTCCTTATGAATTGTGGAAAGGAAAAAGTCCCCCAACATATCTTATTTTCATGCTTTTGGATGTGAATGTTTTATTCTGAATACCAAAGATAATCTTGGAAAGTTTGATTCTAAGGTAGATAAAGGTATTTTCGTAGGATATGCTGAAATGTCTAAGGCTTTTAGAGTTTACAATTCAAGAACTTGTATTATTGAAGAATCTGTTCATGTTAAATTCAATGATGAATTAAAGACTGATAAAGAACTATCAGATCTAGAAGATGATCTTGCAGGTCTTGATATAAACAATTCAGAAATTCAACAACATGAACTAACCAAGACAGAACCTGTGCCCGAGGCTGACAGACAATTGGAACAGACAAGTCAACAGACGAGTCAACAGACAAGTCAGCAGAGAAGTCAAGATCTTCATGATGATCTCAAAAGGGATTGGAAGTTCAACACTCATCACCCTAAGTATCTTATTATTGGAAATCCTTCTGAAGGAGTAAGAACCAGATCCATATTAAGAGAATCAAGCAATGTGGCCTTTATTTCAGATTTGGAGCCTAAACACATTGAAGAAGCTCTTGAGGATGAAAGCTGAATTCTTGCTATGCAAGAAGAACTTAACTAGTTCACCATAAATGATGTCTGGACTCTTGTCTCTAAGCCTAAAAACAAGTCGGTTATTGGAACAAGATAGGTCTTCAGAAACAAATTGGATGAAGATGGTAAAGTTGTCAGAAATAAGGCAAGGTTAGTAGCTCAAGGCTATAACCAACAAGAAGATATTGATTATATTGAAACCTTTGCACCTATAGCTAGAATAGAAGTCATACTGATGTGTCATGCATTCACACGTGCGATCCGGCAAGTGTACCGGATTGTCGCCAAGTAATAAAAAGATATCGATCCCACAGAGACCGTGATCTCAAATCGCAACTAATTATCAGATCGATAAAAATGGACTGTAAAACAAAAAGATTTTGTTTTGGTTTTGATATTTGAAATAAGAGATAGCTTAAAATCAGAATCAAGTAAAACAGAAAGTAAATCAGTTTATGGTTTTTCTGATCTAAATGGATTCCTAGGAATTGGGTTACCAACAAGATCGTTTATGTTACTAAACTGACAAACCCTTGTTAATTATTGAAATTGCCTTGAAGGCGAATTTATCCTCAAATAGTTAATGCTCCCTCTCTGGTTACAAAAACCGTGCCCAATTAAACCAACCCCTACTCTCGTGGTAGTCGAATTTAGGTTGGACCCTTTGCGTTTCGTGACAATTCGTTAATCCTCGAAGGATGGCTTCTAACTCTCGTGATTTCAGTCCTAAGTCTGATTCTATAGATCCGATACCTAAGTTCACCGCTAGGTTCCTCCTTAGAATATCTACGACACGTAAATAAGTGCGCACCAGATTTACGAGTAATTAAAACACTAGAAATCAGATCTAAAGCAAAATCGCAATTAACAAAGATAAAACATCAATTCATTACCATAAAAAACCTTGGGCATAGTCCCAATCCCTAGAAACTAAACTACTACTCAAGCCTTGTCATGGTGATGACAAGCATGGTTAACAACAACATGAAAATAAAAATAGAGAAGAGAGGAGGAAGAAGAAGAGAGATCCTAAATTATAGCCTAAGAGTAGTAGCCCAAAAGTCTTCTTTCATCTCTGCCTAGATGCCTTATTTATAGATTTGGGAAATTTGAATCCCAATCTAACTCAAATTAGATACAAATCAGTTGCTTTTGATCCAAGTAATGCATGTCACGGCCGTGACGGATTCTGGCTTGGAAGTTGCTCTGCTGAATGGTCTGTCACGGCCGTGATGCTCATCACGGCTAGGCCGTGATCAGTTCTGCCTGTGAGGGTCTGGTTCAGCTGACATGTCACGGCCGTGATGGGTATCACGGCTAGGCCGTGACCAGATCTGACTTTTGCCTTCTTTCTTTTCAGTTTTGCTCGATCATGGCCGTGATGGGCTCTGTTTGGCTCATTTTCTTCACTTTTCAAGCCCCATCTTCATCCAAGCTCCATCATGGTTGATCCTGAGCATTTAAACCTTAATTTCTACAAAACAACACCACAAAAACCGCCTTATCCGTTCCAAGGTAAAAACTAACCAAAATCAAATTAAATATGCCTAAACTATATGAAAAAGCATGCAAAATGACAATGAAATATGAGGTGAAATCACACTCATCAAATCACCCCAAGATTAAGATTCTGCTTGTCCTCAAGCAATCACCAAGGCCATAAGATATAAATAATCAAAGCATGGATAGTGAACCAAGAACCCGAGTAACTAATCCAAGTAACAGGCATTTTCAATAAGCACCCAAGAGATAATCGATTTCAAGTCCAATTAGAAGCTTAGGTTTCCTAAATTCATATTCTCACTGATTCAGGCACTCTTCTTACCTCACTCAACTGTTTAAGGGCATATGACAATTCGCTCAATTTCCTCAAGGAAGGTATTATACCATAAGCTTGACTATTAACCAAATCTCTACTTTATTAATGAAAACACATAAGAATCAAAAGGTCTTTTATTCTGGTTGTAACAAGGCCATAGGATTAATCGTTAGGCGGGGAAATCAAGAAAAGGAAATTTCAAGAGGGTTAAACAAAATATCAAACATTGCAAAGCATGACACCTTCTAAAATACCTTTTTGGGCATTGATTCACTTTTCCACCTTTCTTTCCTTTTTATTTATTTCATTTCTCACTTTCTTTTTATCATCCCCTTCTCCATTTTTTTTGTTTATTTTATTTTATTATATGGTGAAGCGGATATTTTCAATTCAAGAGAAATATTTTTCTATCTTTCTCATCCCACAATTTTTTTCAAACTACCTTTTTACCCTTTTTGTAATACTTTAAAAGGGGCCATACAAAGCATTATTCATCAAAGTAATTCAAGGTACCAAGAAAGTATTTTATTCTTTTAGGCTCAAAATTGGGTAACTAAGGGGTAGCATTTATTCAATCAAATCTCAGAAGGCCGGAAAAATACCTAGTGCCTCAATCATTTTCAAAAATGTTTTCAAAAAATTTTTAAGTTTCAAAACGGTTTCAAGTCAAGTTCTAGAGAATACAATCCAAGAGGAATAAAACACTCTATCACAAAGAATGGGGTAGATTTAGTGAGTACCCCTTTTAGGCTCAAAAATCTCATATTTAGTAGTTCAAAATCAATGAGAAACACAAATTTAGAGAACCACATGCTAATTATCAACTATCAAAAGATCATCTCAAGAATTTTTATTTTTAGCCTTATCACAAGAATAAAAAATTGGGTTAAAAAATTCACTATCTCAATTTATTTGGCTCCAAGTTCTCACAATTGGATGCATAATCTAAGCAAAGGGGCAATCTAGAGAATGTGATCATGCAAAACTATGCCTATATGAATGCAACATGAAAAATGCAAAAATGCAAAAATTTGAAAAAATACCCCTACCCCAAGCTTAAAAAATTACATTGTCCCCAATGTAAATAATCAAGTCGGAGAGAGGAGAAAAATTGGAACAACTCACCGAGGTGGTAGCGGGTGCTGGCTCACATGCCTAGTCAAAAACTTGTTGGAAATTGTATCACGGTCGTGAGGCTCATCACGGGTAGGCCGTGATCAATTCTGGTCTTCAGGAGCTGGCATGTCACGGCCGTGACCTGGCCGTGATACTCTCTGATCTTTAGGGTCCTTTCCATCATGCTGATCAGCCTCTGGCTCGACTAGTTTTATACTAGTAAGACCATGACTATTGCACTAATTATTCGAGTTTCAATCTCGTTTTAGCCCAGATTTGGTTTTGATTGTCCTAAAGCAACATTTTGAGTTTCTTAAGTAATTCTAGTTAATTATGAGTCAAAGAAAGCATTTACTGCTATTTCAGGTTTTCAGGATTAAAAGGGAAGCACTTAGAGTCAAGGGAATAAAGGAAACAATGGAAATTTCAAGTCTGGAAGCTTCGCCTCGCGAGAAGCCACTCGCCCCTCAAGCCTGAAGACCAGTTGAACAGCAACAGTCGCCCTCTCTGTCTCGCCCCGCGAATCACCATCTCGCCTCGCGAGAAATCCAAACCCTGAAGGACAGAGACCATCACGGCCTAGCCGTGATGAAGGTCATGACCGTGATAGACTGGAATTTGAAGCCTTGCCTCGCGAATCATCATCTCGCCTCGTGAAAACTCAATTTTGAACTCGCGCCACTGTTAATATTCGCCTCGCGAGCGAGCGCAGATTCTGAAGGTTATAAATTCCTGTTTTAGGGCAGATTGAGGAGACGGCTTCTTTTCTTTTTAGATTAGACGGCTGCGAATTAGTTCCTAGGGTTTTTATGTTATATTTGATGGAGAACTAATCTCCTTGGATTGATCTGCTGTAATCGGTTTCCATTGCCACTCGAGGTTCTGTAATTCCCAAACTTATTGCTATTCTCTTTCAATATTGTTCTATATGTTCTGTTTTCTTAATTCAGGATTGTATAGAATATGTATTGATTTGTTTCGATGATTTTATGTTCCTATACTTAATCGTGTTTGCTTAATTCGCGCGTGTTCAATCGTGTTTGCTTAATTCACGAGGGCTTCACCCCGTTTGCTTAATTCGGGACTTAGGAACATATATCTCGTAGTGTCGATTTCGCTTGTTAATTGCTACTAAAATCGAAAAGAGATTAGAATCCGCTTAGGGCTTGGAATTTATATGAACCGATGATAGTTGGAAAATCGAGAACAGTAGATTAATCGTTTATAGCTTATTGATAATCATTTAGTTTGCACTGTTTTTCTTAATTGTTTTCTTAATTGAATTACAAATCCACCCCCCCCTCCTCCCCCCCCAAAAAAAAAAAACTGATTTTGCTGTTAAGAACAATCCAAGAGTCCTTGTGAGACGATACTTGAGTTGTCGCGCCCTAACTACAGTTTTTGTAAACCACTCGTTCTTTTTGACGCGCGTGCGACAGCGTGTCAAAAATTGGCGCCGTTGCTGGGGACTCTTGTTGTTATTAATATTTAAAAAAAAAATTGCATTGCTGAATTAGTTATTGCTGCTTTGTCTGGTTATGAATCCTAGTATTATTTCCCATGGGTGATTATATGCAAAATTATGTGCCTTATGTTGATTATGAACCATCATGCATATATTATCCTGGCTTCATTGGTGGTTTTGAGTTTAGCAGTGATTTTGGCATGTTTGGAGTGAATGACTATTCTAGCCAACATAGTGGAGGACAGGGCATCTTGGATGAGATAGCTTCTTTGGTGCAACAAATGGCACAAGATAGTCTTGAATTCCAACAGAGGACAGAAGCAATTCTTTAGGATTTGGCCACTCAAATTGGTCACATTGCCTCCGCCTTGACTACACTGTAGACTCAACATCTCCTTGAGGAACATACAGATTCACAAATAGTCGTTCTTGACAATACTTCTTTTGAACATGATTTTGATAATGATGTCAAGAACACTATTATTGATGAACTCTGTGTTGAATTTCCAGACATTCAAGCCTTTTCTGATTCTGTCTACTGTACAATATGTGCTGATTGTACTAACACTAACCCTTGTGTGGTGTGTGCTGAGATTACTGCTGTTGAGAATTTGCGTTTAAAACAAAATAACGCAGCGGAAACAAAATCCCATAGAAGGATCCTTGCGAATGGTCATGATTCATGGTTAGAAGATTTACCTCTTGAAGCGATGAGAATTGATTGAAATCGTCTATCACGAACACCGCATGAACGATGTCTCTAAGGTATCCACAAGAGCAAATCCCGTGAACGTCCAACGTCACGAACACGAAGCGTCTCTGCCTCACAGTGCTAGCTTCGAAAACCGAGACTTGCTGCTCACTATCACTCTCTATGTGCGGCTAGGGTAAAAACCGTGTAGGCACAATAGCTTAAGTAGTCTACTTATAGTAGCACCTCCTTAAGTGAGTTAGTGAGCAGTGTTTGACCTAAGCCCCATGTACTATGCGCTAGGCCCAATAGAAGAGTCCAACTCTCCTTTTAATGCTTCTTTTGATCCGCTCTTATGTGTGTGACCCTATAGGTTCCCAAAACGTTAGTAGTAATATTAAATCCCATTTAATATTACAAACAGTGAGCGGTATCTAGCAATACATCACTGCCACCTAAGTAGTGAGAAAGTCAGTGATTTGACGAAACCTTTCTGTGACAAATATCCATGTGCATTATTATCCCTTTGTCCATATATCTATATTGAACACAAGACATAGAATGTGTCACCCTTGTATGGTTCAATATCATGTTCCCTGATACCCGAGTAGACTTAACAACAAATGAGGTCAATATCTCATATTGACTCATTTCAGCACGGTCATGCATTTTACAGTCTCACTCTATCAGGGGGCCCACAGATATTACTCCTGTTATGTAGGAGGGACAAATTCCATCTAGGTCACTCACATCCCTCTGCATGGCTCGTGGTATGCCCAATGACCGTCTTTATAATCATCCTATTACAGATGACGTTTGACGATATTAAAGCACGCGACTCCTCATGTAGGGATCGTAGCGATTTCAGGTCGAAGGATTGCATACACCATTGTCACTATGAGAACTACTTATGACACTCACATAACGCTCCATGTAGTGTTCTCATGGTGGGTCAATCCAGTACATCATTACTCTAATGTGTACCTATGTGGCGACTCGATATCTCATATCCATGACCCGTGAGATATGGTCATCAGTCTGCACACATAATAGTCTCAATGTATTATTATTGTCCTTATTAATAAAATACTTGACTACGGATATTTAAGAATAGGATTTCATTGTTCAATAGTGCTCACGATCAAGTCATGTACTTGATATTCTATTAAACTGAAATTTCTATTCTAAGGACTTTATTATGTTTAAACAAGTAACACAATAAACTGGAATGCCTCATATCATATATATATATAATGGCAAGATACAAATGTAAGTCTAAGAAATACACTGGCCTCTAGGGCTTACACCAACAATCTCCCACTAGCACTAGAGCCAATCAGGCATAAATCTAATGCCCATCGATCTAGTGTGACCTTCGTGCTTCACTGAGCAAGAGGTTTCGTAAGTGGGTCAGCAACGTTATCAAGTGTTGGTACTCTACATATTTTCACATCTCCTCTATCGATAATCTCTCGAATGAGATGGAAGCGCCTAAGTATATGTTTGGATCGCTGATGAGATCTATGTTCCTTAGCTTGTGCAATGGCCCTATTGTTATCACAATAGAGATCAATGGGGTCCACAATACTAGGAACTGTACCAAGCTCAGCAATGAACTTCCTGATCCAAACAGCCTCCTTTGCTGCATTGGAGGCGGCAATATACTCACCTCTCGTAGTAGAATCGGCTGACTGTCTCTTGCTTTGAACTCTTCCACTCACACCCCGCCATTCAGCAAGACACATAACCAGTTGCGATCCGGAATCATCCTTATCGGTTTGGAAGCTAGCATTGGTGTAACCTTTACAGCAAGCTCTTCCTCGCCTCCATATACCAAGAATGAATCCTTAGTTCTTCTCAAGTACTTAAGGATGTTCTTGACAATGAGACATGTGACTTTCACCGGGATCGATCGGTACACCGCCGTTATGCTTAAAGCGCATTTATACATCTGGTCGAGTACATAACATGGCATACATGATAGATCCAATTGCGGATGCATATGGAATCTTACTCATGCGATCCCTTTCTTCTTGAGTGGAAGGGGATTGTGCCTTTGATATGCATATACCATGTGACATAGGCAAGAGTCCTTTCTTGGATTCATGCATGTTAAAGCGTCTCAACACTTTGTCTATGTATGTACTCTGACTGAGGCCAAGCAATTTCAGCGATCTATCCCTATAGATCCTGATTCCCAATACATAGGTAGCTTCACCCAAATCTTTCATAGAGAAGCAATTCCCTAACCATGTCTTTACATTTTGTAGTGTAGGGATGTCATGTCCAATGAGTAATATGTCATCTACATATAACACCAGAAAAACAACAATGCTCCCACTAACCTTCTTGTAGACACAAGGTTCATCTTCATTTTTGATGAATCCGTACTATCTTACAGCATCATCAAAACGAAGGTTCCAACTTCTGGAAGCTTGCTTCAATCCATAGATTGATCGCTGCAATTTACATACCTTTCCGGCATCCTCTGAAATGCCAAAGCCTTCAGGTTGTGTCATGTACACATCCTCAAGAAGCTTTCCATTAAGGAAAGCAGTTTTGACATCCATCTGCCATATCTCATAATCATGGTATGCAGCGATGCAAGTAAGATCCGGACAGATTTAAGCATCGCAACAGGCAAAAAGGTCTCATCATAGTCGACACCATGAATTTGCTTGAAACCCTTAGCGACCAATCGCGCCTTAAAGGTGTGTACCTTACCATCCATGTCAGTTTTCTTTTTGAAAACCAACTTGCACCCTATGGGTTTCACCCCATCAGGTGGCTCTACCAAGGTCCATACCTGGTTGGTGTACATGGAATCCATCTCAGATTTCATGGCCTCAAGCCACTTCTCATATTCTGGGCCAGTGATGGCCTCCTGGTAAGTCACAGGCTCATCTTGATCCATGAGCAATACATCACCTTGTGGAGTCATGAGAAATCCATATCTCTCAGGCTGGTGACGTATCTTGTTAGACCTACGCTGGTCTTGTGCTACTGGAGCAAGTTGTTCCTCCACAGCATTTTGTGAAGGTTGCTCATGTTCCACCAATGGTAGGTCACTACTCTGTGATTCTTGAATTTCTTCAAGTTCTATTTTCCTCCCACTGGTTCCTATGGAGATAAACTCCTTTTCTAGGAATACACCAGTCCGTGCGACAAACACCTTGCCTTCGGAAAGATTATAGAAATAGTACCCCTTGGTTTCTTTGGGATACCCCACAAAGAAGCATTTATCAGATTTGGGATCAATCTTATTAGAAACTTGACGTTTTATGTATGCTTCACAACCCCAAATCTTCATAAAAGACATGCTGGGTCGTCTACCAGTCCATATCTCATATGGTGTCTTTTCTACCGCTTTGGATGGAACACGGTTAAGTGTAAAAGCTGCTGTTAATAGAGCATGTCCCCAGAAAGAGTTTGGAAGGTTTGCATGACTCATCATAGACCGAACCATGTCCAACAAGGTTCGATTTCTCCTCTCAGAAACACCATTCCATTGTGGTGTTCCAGGTGGAGTGAGTCGAGATAAAATTCCACACTCTCTCAGATGATCATCAAACTCTAGGCTTAAATATTCACCACCTCGATCTGATCGAAGAGTTTTAATATTTTTACCAAGTTGGTTTTGTACCTCATTTTTGAATTCCTTGAACTTTTCAAAGTATTCCGATTTATGTTTCATAAGATACACAAATCCATATCTACTGAAATCATCAGTGAATGTGATGAAGTACTGAAAACCACCTCTAGCTAATGTGTTTAGGGGTTCGCATACATCGCTATGTATAAGACCCAAAAGATCGTTAGCTCTTTCACCTTTTCCGGTGAATGGAGCTTTAGTCAACTTTCCCAATAAACAAGACTCACATATCTCATATGATTCATAATCAAATGAGTCCAAGAGTCCATCTTTATGGAGCTTCGAAATGCGCTTCTCATTTATATGGCCTAAACGACAATGCCAAAGATAAGACGGGTTCAACTCATTTGGTTTGAACCTCTTAGTATTTATGTTATAGATGGGCATTTCAAGATCAAGGACATAAAGCCCATTACTCATGTGTGCACTAGCATAGAAAATATCATCCAAATAAATAGAACAAATTTTGTTCTTTATTATAAAAGAAAAACCAATCTTGTCCAAACAAGAAATGGAAATGATATTCCTGCTAATTGCAGGCACAAAATAACAGTTCTCTAACTGAATAGTAAGCCCATTGGGCAAAGTCAATACATAAGTCCCTACAGTTAAAGCAGCAACCTTTGCTCCATTTCCAACTCGTAGGTCGACTTCGCCCTTTGCCAATGGTCTACTCCTATTTAGATCCTGCACATTTGTACAAATGTGAGAACCACATCCAGTATCTAATACCGATGATGCAGAAGTAGATAAATTGACTTCTATAACAAACACACATGAAGTGGAAGTCTCACTTCCCTTCTTCTTCTTGATTTCTTCCAGGTATTTTGGGAAGTTCCTCTTCCAATGTCCGGTCCGACCACAATGGAAGCAATTGCCTTCCTTAGCCACACCACCCATAGGCTTCAAGCCAGAAGCACTGGGCTTGATCTTGTTGATGGCCTTACCCTTGCCCTTGCCCTTTTGTTTGTGCGTGGGCTTCTTGGGCTGCTTCTTGCTATTTCCAGCTTGGACCGTCAAAATGGCCTTCCCCTTTCCTTTGTTAATATTTTGTTCAGCAGTTCTCAACATGCTCAACAATTCTGGCAAAGGTTTGTCAAGATCATTCATATTATAGTTCATGACAAATTGACTATAGCTCTCATGCAACGATTGCAGAACTAAGTCGATGGCCAACTCTTGGCCTAAAGGAAATCCCAGTCTCTCGAGATTCTCAATGTACCCGATCATCTGGAGTACATGAGGACTCACAGGGCTTCCTTCTGCCAATTTACACTGGAAAAGGGCTCTGGAAACTTCGAACCGCTCATGCCTTGCTTGCTCTTGGTAGAGCAGCTTGAGGTGCACGATCATATCGTATGCCTCCATGGTCTCATGTTGCTTTTGCAGCTCAGAGGTCATGGTAGCAAGCATAAGACAGCCGACGTCTAAGGCGTCATCATGATGCTTCTTATAAGCATCCCTGTCAGCCCTAGGAGCACTTGAAGCCGGTGGCTCCTCAGGAATAGGCTCCTCAAGAACATACAGCCTTTTCTCATGTTTGAGGACAATCCTCAAGTTTCTGTACCAGTCCAGAAAATTTGTTCCGGATAGTTTGTCCTTCTCAAGGACGGATCGCAATGACAGATTACTTGATGTGTTTGATGCGATGGTAATCTACAGAGGTAAATATGCAAAATATAAGTATCATGCCATGAAGTTATTTAATAAGGTCTTTAATTAAATACGCCTCCCACTATTTTACTCAAAACAATGACCCTCATCATTGATTCGGAAAATCCTGTTGGAAGATTTTCTAGTAGGCCAAGATCCATATTTCACCTAGCTTTAAGTCAGCTTTGGCTGATCACCCAAAATTCGGTTATATAGGTAGGAAACACTTTCCGATTGCATCTCAAGCAACTCTTGGACAGTTGGGTGAATAACTCTTATTCTAATCCATCACATGGACTATAGTCCAACTTTTAAGCCTCTAAGCCTTTCAATCCTATTGAAGTTGGCTTAGTTAAGTCAGACCCAATGGATAGCAGTTGAACATTACATTTGTCCCATCGCGTCTTACTAGTATAGATAAAGGTACCCCGCTTTGGCAGACCCACACTTAATCGATCATAGTCTTGACGAGTGCCATGCATTGGAAGACCTTTAAATGTGACTTAATATTTCCTTTTGAGGGATTTGATTAAAATTTGATCTCATCATTTGTTAAACTCTTTAACTTACTATTTACATATATGCATCTCATACATATATTAGTTAAACCCCTGTTTAACATACTATATACATACATGCATCTCATACATATATAAGTCAAATAAATGTGATATGGTTATGGCCCCTAACGCATTGATTCTCCCAAGCCAATGAGAGAATCTAAACTGAAACCTAGGAGCGTCCAGGCTTCTCCAAGCATGATCTCCCACAGGATAACGTCTTCTTGTCTCCATCATTACATTACATAAACAGAAACCTCATTTTACATATGAGGGGAGTGAGATGAGAAAAGAATATACATATGGAATATAAGAGAAAGGTACGGCACGCAGGCCGTATTTCAAAATATAAACCAAAAGATTAAAGGACTAAGGCCATAACCATTCACCATACATTACCAAATAAATAGTAACAACCAATAATAATACACAATTATTATTATTATTATTATTATTATTATTATTATTATTATTATTATTATTATTATTATTATTATTATTATTATTATTAATTTTAATTAGAGATTTCAAAATCTGAATTTTGAAAACATAACATATATATAATAAATCACATTTATTGTAATTGATGTTACTATAAATCACATTTATTGTAATTGATGTTGTTATTAAATGGTGACATAAAAGATTTCAAAATTGAATTTCGAAATAACACACTACGCAGAGGTAGCACGGGGTTCCCGCTTCCTTGGCGGCTAGGGCTTCAACCTCTCAACCCTAAAACCGCAAGGCCCGTGAACACTTCACACTGCAAGGAACGGCGGCTAGGGTTTCAACCCTTGGAACCTCAGCCGCAAGAACATGAACTTTTCATGTCTGACACCCTTTAACGCCGCCAACAGAGAACTGAAACCGATCATGTTTAACATCAACACTTGACGCCATCGCAGAACATAATAAGGATTCCAGAACCAATGTACATATCACATATATATACATAAATATGCTATAGACGCATATATCATATGCATACGAAAATTACAGAAACAAGGTTTCGCAAAAACGGATGCAAACGATTTTCAGAAAACAATTTTCAGAAAAACGATTCACATTATTAACGTGTTATCATACATAACAGGTAAACCACGTAACAGAATCATGGTTTCGCAAGCGGCTCTGATACCACTGTTGGGAATTTGCGTTTAAAACAAAATAACACAGCGGAAAAAAATTCCCATAGAAGGATCCTTGCGAATGGTCATGATTCATGGTTAGAAGATTTACCTCTTGAAGCGATGAGAATTGATCGAAATCGTCTATCACGAACATCGCACGAACGATGTCTCTAAGGTATCCACACGAGCAGATCCCGTGAACGTCCAACGTCACGAACATGAAGCGTCTCTGCCTCATAGTGGTAGCTTCGAAAACCGAGACTTGCTGCTCACTGTCACTCTCTATGTGCGGCTAGGGTAAAAACCGTATAGGCACAATAGCTTAAGTAGTCTACTTATAGTAGCACCTCCTTAAGTGAGTTAGTGAGCAGTGTTTGACCTAAGCCCCATGTACTATGCGCTAGGCCCAATAGAAGAGTCCAACTCTCCTTTTAATGCTTCTTTTGATCCGCTCTTATGTGTGTGACCCTATAGGTTCCCAAAACGTTAGTAGTAATATTAAATCCCATTTAATATTACAAACAGTGAGCGGTATCTAGCAATACATCACTGCCACCTAAGTAGTGAGAAAGTCAGTGATTTGACGAAACCTTTCTGTGACAAATATCCATGTGCATTATTATCCCTTTGTCCATATATCTATATTGAACACAAGACATAGAATGTGTCACCCTTGTATGGTTCAATATCATGTTCCCTGATACCCGAGTAGACTTAACAACAAATGAGGTCAATATCTCATATTGACTCATTTCAAAGACTTTGCCATGCATTTTACAGTCTCACTCTATCAGGGGCCCACAGATATTACTCCTGTTATGTAGGAGGGACAAATTCCATCTAGGTCGCTCACATCCCTCTGCATGGCTCGTGGGTATGCCCAATGACCGTCTTTATAATCATCCTATTACAGATGACGTTTGACGATATTAAAGCACGCGACTCCTCATGTAGGGGGATCGTAGCGATTTCAGTCGAAGGATTGCATACACCATTGTCACTATGAGAACTACTTATGACACTCACATAACGCTCCATGTAGTGTTCTCATGGTGGGTCAATCCAAAGACATCATTACTCTAATGTGTACCTATGTGGCGACTTCGATATCTCATATCCATGACCCGTGAGATATGGTCATCAGTCTGCACACATAATAGTCTCAATGTATTATTATTGTCCTTATTAATAAAATACTTGACTACGGATATTTAAGAATAGGATTTCATTGTTCAATAGTGTCTCACGATCAAGTCATGTACTTGATATTCTATTAAACTGAAATTTCTATTCTAAGGACTTTATTATGTTTAAACAAGTAACACAATAAACTGGAATGCCTCATATCATATATATATATATATATATATATATATATATATATATATATATATATAATGACAAGATACAAATGTAAGTCTAAGAAATACACTGGCCTCTAGGGCTTACACCAACAACTGCATGTATAGCAGGTGATGGATTTGTTAGTGCAGTGAGTGAAGATCGTGCAGAAGTTGAAGCAGCACCAGAGATCCTCTCCACTTGTTTATCACCTCCCATTGTGAAGCAACCAACGATAGAGTTCAAGCCTCTGCCTGAAAAATTGGATTTTGAATCTTTAGCTTTGAAGGCACTATGGCCAGTCCAAGAGGTTGAACCCCATTTTTATTGGGAAGACTTTGTTGACAAGGTTGACAGGGAGGTCATCTTTGACCCAAGAGGGAGTGAGAAGTCCGCCGCACTTGGCGAGGTCACCATAATTGTCAAGCGCCCACTCTCATACTTATGCTGCATGCCATGGGATCCGGGAGGATTATATTGCACTTTGAGCTTTCCATGGCTGCTGTATCACAGGCAGTGGGATCCCGGTGGAACCGTCTTCATGAGTTTTTTCTAAACCTTTTCCTATTTAATTATCCTTGCTTTGTTTTTGTTTTGTTTTCTTTTAGCTCTTGAATAATTTGAGAAGATCAAGAGTATGTGTGTGAGTGTTGTGTCGGTGAGCTTGATGGATTTTAATTAAATTTTGCATAGATGGATTGCATGATATGTGCTGACTGTTGATGATTTTCCCTCTAGGTTTTGAAAATTGAAAATTGATCCCCATGTGAAAAATTGAAAATTGAACTTTGAGATATTTTGTTGTGATTGCATGATTTATGATAAGTTTGGGGTGAAGGGATGCACACACTAGGGATTGAATCTCGGTCAAACAATTTGCAAAAATGTCCAGGTGAGGAATTTGAGCCTCCAACATGTTTTTAACTGTGTGAATCACTTTTAAGTTGCACTTTCCCGATTTTGCTTGAATCTCTTCATGGTTTGCATGCTTATGTGTTTGCATCAAATGATTTAGGCAATTTTCTTTGAATTAACTACTTGGCCTGAAAGAACCATCCCTAATGCATGTTCCCTAGTTAGCCACATTGAGCCTAATTAGCCTATTGCTTCTTGATGACCCTATATTATAAGCCAAAAATCTGGAAAAATCATGTTAACCCAACCTTAGGATTAGGAGAGCATGGAAGCTTAGCAAGAGAAGGGCTGCAAGAAACTAAGTTTGGGGTGGCTAAAAGGTTTGATATGTCATTCTGGGTTGAGAATAAGAGAAATTAAGATTGGAGCCAAAGGCAAAAAAAAAAAAAAAGAGAGAAAAGAACAAAATGTCAAAAAAGGATATTAGAAGAAAAAGGCTGTGGTCACCCAAAGCAAAAAGAAAAATGGAAAAAGGAATTTGAGTGGAAATTCAATGTGTCAAATTGCTCATGCTCTCTTAGTTCCTAGGGACTTAAGCCTAGTACCTTCGAATACCCTTTGTTTAGACAGGCCCCGTTACAACCTTTAAAAGACCTTTTGATGTTGCATTCATGTTCTCGTGGGAACTCTGTTTTGAGATGAAAATCAAATTCATGGGAAGTGTTCTTGAAATGTGAAACTGAGTGAAAAGTTGATTGCCTAGACAAATTGAGCGAATGCGTGAAATATTACATGCCCTTGTGAGGAAGGCAATTGTTTGAAATTGGTGATCTCCCTTTTGTGTGTGACTTGGATCCTCAACTTAGATTAATGATTGCATGAATGATGGAATTCTCAATTGTTTAAAGTAAATGAATGTGGGGATTACACTGTTGCAAGGGGGAAAACATTGATGAAAAATTGTTTTGTTGAAATTGCATGAAGTTTGTACGAAATTGGTTGAATCCTTTAAGCTTGCCAAGTTCGAGTCTTTTTGAGTTTTAGTTTGCTTGGGGACAAGCAAAGTTTAAGTTTGGGGTATTTTGATCAGCTTCTGGCTCGACTAGTTTTATACTAGTAAGACCATGGCTTTTGCACTAATTATTCGAGTTTCAATCTCATTTTAGCCCAGATTTGGTTTTGATTGTCCTAAAGCAACATTTTGAGTTTCTTAAGTAATTCTAGTTAATTATGAGTCAAATAAAGCATTTACTACTATTTCATGTTTTCAGTATTAAAAGGGAAGCACTTAGAGTCAAGGGAATAAAGGAAACAATGGAAATTGCAAGTCTGGAAGCTTCGCCTCGCGAGAAGTCACTCGCCCCGCGAGCCTGAAGACCAGTTGAACAGCAACAGTCACCATCTCTGTCTCGCCCCGCGAATCACCATCGCACCTCGCGAGAAATCCAAACCCTGAAGGACAGAGACCATCACTGCCTAGCCGTGATGAAGGTCACGACCGTGACAGACTGGAATTTGAAGTCTCGCCTCGCGAATCATCATCTCGCCTCGCGAAAACTCAATTTTGAACTCGCGCCACTGTTAATATTCGCCTCGCGAGAGGCTACTCGCCTCACGAGCGGGCACAAATTCTGAAGGTTATAAATTGCTGTTTTAGGGCAGATTGAGGAGGCGGCTTCTTTTCTTTTTAGATTAGACGGCTGCGAATTAGTTCCTAGGGGTTTTATGTTATATTTGATGGAGAACTAATCTCCTAGGATTGATCTACTGTAATCAGTTTCCATTGCCACTTGAGGTTCTGTAATTCCCAAACTTATTGCTATTCTCTTTCAATATTGTTCTATATGTTCTGTTTGCTTAATTCTGGATTGTATAGAATATGTATTGATTTGTTTCGATGATTTTATGTTCCTATACTTAATCGCGTTTGCTTAATTCGCGTGTGTTCAATCGTGTTTGCTTAATTCACGAGGGCTTCACCCCGTTTGCTTAATTCGGGACTTAGGAACATATATCTCGTAGTGTCGATTTCGCTTGTTAATTGCTGCTACAATCGAAAAGAGATTAGAATCCACTTAGGGCTTGGAATTTATATGAACCGATGATAGTTGGGAAACCGAGAATAGTAGATTAATCATTTTTAGCTTATTGATAATCATTTAGTTTGCACTGTTTTTCTTAACTGTTTTCTTAATTGAATTACAAATCCACCCCCCCAAAAAAAAAAAAAACTGATTTTGCTGTTAATAACAATCCAAGAGTCCTTGTGAGACGATACTCGAGTTGTCGCGCCCTAACTACAGTTTTTCTTAAAACCACTCGTTCTTTTTTTTGACGCGCTGCGTGCAAATGTCAAAATTGGTGCCGTTGCCAGGGACTCTTGTTGTTACTAACATAAAATAAATAATAAAAAAAAGAGAGAAAAGAACAAAATGTCAAAAAAGGATATTAGAAGAAAAAGGCTGTGGTCACCCAAAGCAAAAAGAAAAATGGAAAAAGGAATTTGAGTGGAAATTCAATGTGTCAAATTGCTCATGCTCTCTTAGTTCCTAGGGACTTAAGCCTAGTACCTTCGAATACCCTTTGTTTAGACAGGCCCGTTACAACCTTTAAAAGACCTTTTGATGTTGCATTCATGTTCTCGTGGGAACTCTGTTTTGAGATGAAAATCAAATTCATGGGAAGTGCTCTTGAAATGTGAAACTGAGTGAAAATTTGATTGCCTAGACAAATTGAGCGAATGCGTGAAATATTACATGCCCTTGTGAGGAAGGCAATTGTTTGAAATTGATGATCTCCCTTTTGTGTGTGACTTGGATCCTCAACTTAGATTAATGATTTCATGAATGATGGAATTCTCAATTGTTTAAAGTAAATAAATGTGGGGATTACACTATTGCAAGGGGGGAAACATTGATGAAAAATTGTTTTGTTGAAATTGCATGAAGTTTGTGCGAAATTGGTTGAATCCTTTAAGCTTGCCAAGTTCAAGTCTTTTTGAGTTTTAGTTTGCTTGAGGACAAGCAAAGTTTAAGTTTGGGGTATTTTGATCAGCCTCTGGCTCGACTAGTTTTATACTAGTAAGACCATGACTTTTGCACTAATTATTCGAGTTTCAATCTCGTTTTAGCCCAGATTTGGTTTTGATTGTCCTAAAGCAACATTTTGAGTTTCTTAAGTAATTCTAGTTAATTATGAGTCAAATAAAGCATTTACTGCTATTTCATGTTTTCAGGATTAAAAGGGAAGCACTTAGAGTCAAGGGAATAAAGGAAACAATGGAAATTGCAAGTCTGGAAGCTTTGCCTCGTGAGAAGCCACTCGCCCCGCGAGCCTGAAGACCAGTTGAACAGCAACAATCACCCTCTCTGTCTCGCCCCACGAATCACCATCTCGCCTCGCGAGAAATCCAAACCCTGAAGGACAGAGATCATCACGGCCTAGCCGTGATGAAGGTCACGATCGTGACAGAATGGAATTTGAAGTCTCGCTTCGCGAATCATCATCTCGCCTCGCGAAAACTCAATTTTGAACTCGCGCCACTGTTAATATACGCCTCGCGAGCGGGCGCAGATTCTGAAGGTTATAAATTGTTGTTTTAATGCAGATTGAGGAGACGGCTTCTTTTCTTTTTAGATTAGATGACTGCGAATTAGTTCCTAGGGTTTTTATGTTATATTTGATGGCGAACTAATCTCCTTGGATTGATCTGCTGTAATCGGTTTCCATTGCCACTTGAGGTTCTGTAATTCCCAAACTTATTGATATTATCTTTCAATATTGTTCTATATGTTATGTTTGCTTAATTCAGGATTGTATAGAATATGTATTGATTTGTTTCGATGATTTTATGTTCCTATACTTAATCACGTTTGCTTAATTCGTGTGTGTTCAATCGTGTTTGCTTAATTCACAAGGGCTTCACCCCGTTTGCTTAATTCGGGACTTAGGAACATATATCTCGTAGTGTCGATTTCGCTTGTTAATTGTTGCTACAATCGAAAAGAGATTAGAATCCGCTTAGGGCTTGGAATTTATATGAACCGATGATAGTTGGGAAACCGAGAACAGTAGATTAATCGTTTTTAGATTATTGATAATCATTTAGTTTGTACTGCTTTTCTTAACTATTTTCTTAATTGAATTACAAATCCAACCCCCCCCAAAGAACTGATTTTGTTGTTAATAACAATCCAAGAATCCTTGTGAGACGATACTCGAGTTGTCGCGCCCTAACTACAGTTTTTGTAAACCACTCGTTCTTTTTGACGCGCGTGCGACAGCGTGTCACACGCCCGTGACGCTTATCACGGCTGGGCCGTGATCCTTTCTGGTCTTCTTGGTTAGCTCATCACGGCCGTGACCACTATCACGGCCTGAGCGTGATGACTTCTAACTTTATTTGTCCCTGCCCTTTTTGCTCTTCCTTCCTTCTTAACCTGAAAACACTCGACAAATCTATTAATTTATGATTTGTTTTCTTCTCGATCTTCTCAAATTATTCAAGAGCAAAATTCAAAAACAAATGGAAAAGGGAAAGAAAACTTGGGTTGCCTCCCAATAAGCCCTTATTTACGGTCTTAAGCTTGACCATACTACCTTCAGTCAACCGAGGTCGGCTGGGCGTAGAAGTTCAGGAACACTTCTCTTCCATGGGAGTCCTTCAAAGAGCCGATTCTGCTCATATGGCCAATTGTGCTTCTGCTTCGCTCTTTTCACTCTAAGCTTCATGGCCTTACTCCCTCCCGGTGGAAGTTTTGTTTCCACATGATGAGCAACTCCATCTTCATCTTCATTTGGTGCATCATTAGCCATGCAAATCTTCGGAGTTGCTTCCATGTTGAGCTCTCCCTTTACCACTGGAGACGTTATATCGATTCTTGACACATGACTCACAAAAGGTGGGTTGTTATATGAGTTAGTCAATTCTAAATCTACCATACCTTCCTCTACATTCAGAGAGAGTTTGTCATTCCTTACGTCTATTATTGCTCCGGCGGTGGCCAAGAATGGCCTTCCTAAAATGATGGCGAATTCAAAATTCCCTTTCATATCCAATACCAGGAAACCGGTAAGGATGAAAAATTTCCCTACCTTTACAGGAACATTCTCTAGTATGCCTAGAGGAGTTCTAGTTGAGCCATCCGCAAATTTTAAAGAGAATTTGAATGGACTCAACTCTTTGGTTCCCAACCTTTCCAAGATTGTGAGCGGCATCAAGTTCGCACTAGCCCCTAAGTCACATAAGGCTTGGTCGATTTGCACTTCTCCAATTGAGCAAGCGATAGAGAAACTACCTGGATCTTTTAGCTTATGAGGCATATTAGTTTTTATCTTGACATTGTGCTCCTCAATTAAGATTTTAGTTTCTATTTCTACTTGCTTTATCTTGACTAACCTTTGTGGGAAAGGTATCAGGGGTTGGTACGGTGGTGGAGGGACATACTTTGGTTCTGGCTCTTTATCTTCGCTCATGTCCTCCTCTGATTCCACGTCCTTTTCAACCACCCCAAGCTTATCATCCCTCAAGTATATGGCATTACAATGTTCAATGGGATTTGCTTCGGGTTGCCCCGGGAATGTACCCTTAGGTCTAGAGTATGTGCTGGCTTGTTGGGCAATCTGAGTTTCTAGCATCTTGTTATGGATGGCTAAGTTATCTACCTTAGATGCTAGATCTTTTATTGCCTCGTTTACTGCCCTACTTTGTTGTCTAAACTCTTCATTTTGTTTTGTTTGAGTTTCAACAAAACTTTCCAATAAAGACTCGAGTTTAGACTTCTGTACCTGAGGATACCCCGCTGCGGGTTTCCTGTTACCTTGGCCTTCTTGGAACTCATGGTTCTGCGTGTTGCTGTAGTTCCCGTAGGAGAGGTAAGGTTTGTTCTTCCTTCCTTGGTTGTAAGGATTTGGGGGAGCATAATTTGGCAACTTCGGGTTTGTGTCGTAGAAGTTGTGACAAGAGTTCACTTGTTCCCCCGAAGCGCTGGATCCATGAGCCATACCACGTGGGCACTCCATTATGTCATGTCCCTGCATTCCACAAATCTCACAAACAATGTTAGTAGCACCTATTGAACTCACGTTAGCCCTTTCAAGCTGATCAAACCGTTTGTTCAGTGAGTCTATTTTAGACATTATAAGATCTGTGCTATTCATTTCAAACTTACCCCCCGAAATCTTTTTCGGGTTATTACCTCTTTCTGAACCCCATTGGTGGTAGTTGGTGGCAACGTTTTCAATGATGTTGAATGCCTCAGTCAGAGGCCTATTCATAAATGCTCCACCATCTGCGAAATCGAGTGACACCTTCGAAGAGTAATCCAATCCGTTGTAGAAGGTGTGCACTAATAACCACCTCTCGAGTCCATGATGCGGGCAATACTCCAGCAATCCCTTGCAGCGATCCCAAGCTTCTGATAAGCATTCTCCGTCCTTTTGGAAGAAGTCGGTGATCTGGGCTCGTAGGTAAGTCGTCTTGGAGGGAGGGAAGAATTTCTCCAAGAATGTCTGCTCCATTTGGTCCCAAGTCGACAAGGTATTGACGGGTATTTGCTTTAGTCAAGCTTTCGCCTTTCCAGTCAAAGAGGAGGGGAACAACCTCAAACGAATAGCATCAACCGGGGTGCCTTGAATTCTAACTGCATCAGTGAACTCCAAGAATGTCTCCACGTGATCAGTCGGGTCCTCCGAGGGCAATCCTCCGAATTGATGTTGCCTAATCATGTTGATTAGCATAGGTGGTATAGTGTAGTTCTACGCCTCAATCTCTGGCCTAGCAATCCCAGTTCGCAAACCCCTAGCATTTGGGGCTGCGTAGTCCTTCAATGGCTTCGTATCCGGGAGATTCACCATGAGTGGAATGAGAATCATCCTTTCTCTCTCTCTTTCTCTCACTTAGGGATCTTTGCATAGAAGAGAAACAAACACAGAGATAGATACAAAGAAAGAAAAGGAGAAAATATATTATTTTTTTCAAATATAAAAATAAAAAGGAAAGAAAAGGTCCAGAAAAATCAATTTAAAAATTAAATTGAGATTCGAGAAAGCACAGTCCCCGGCAATGATGCCAAAAACTTGATTTGTCGTGCGTTCGCACGTGCGATCCGGCAAGTGTACCGGATTATCGCCAAGTAATAGAAAGATATCGATCGCACAGAGACCGTGATATCAAATCGCAACTAATTATCATATCGATCCCACAGAGACCTTGAAGGCGAATTTATCCTCAAATAGTTAATGCTCCCTCTCGGGTTACAAAAATCGTGCCTAATTAAACCAACCCCTACTCTCGTGGTAGTCGAATTTAGGTTGGACCCTTTGCGTTTCGTGACAATTCGTTAATCCTCGAAGGACGGCTTCTAACTCTCGTGATTTCAGTCCTAAGTCTTATTCTGTAGATCCGATACCTAAGTTCACCGCTAGGTTCCTCCTTAGAATATCTATGACACGTAAATAAGTGCGCACCAGATTTACGAGTAATTAAAACACTAGAAATCAGATCTAAAGCAAAATCGCAATTAACAAAGATAAAACATCAATTCATTACCATAAACAAACCTTGGGCATATCCCCAATCCCTAGAAACTAAACTACTACTCAAGCCTTGTCAAGGTGATGGCAAGCTTGGTTAACAACAACATGAAAATAAAAATAAGAGAAGAGAGGAGGAAGAAGAAGAGAGATCCTAAATTATAGCCTAATAGTAGTAGCCCAAAAGTCTTCTTTCATCTCTGCCTAGATGCCTTATTTATAGATTTGGGAAGTTTGAAACCCAATCTAACTCAAATTAGATCCAAATCAGTTGCTTCTGATCCAAGTAATGTGCGTCACGGTCGTGATGACCATCACGGCCAGGCCGTGACGGATTCTGGCTTGGAAGTTGCTATGCTGAATGGTCTGTCACGGGCGTGATACTCATCACGGCTAGGCTGTGATCAGTTCTTCCTGTGAGGGTCTGGTTCAACTGACGTGTCACGGCCATGACCAGTTCTAACTTTTGCCTTCTTTCTTTTCAGTTTTGCTCGATCATGGTCGTGATGGGATTTGTTTGGCTCATTTTCTTCACTTTTCAAGCCCCATCTTCATCCAAGCTCCATCATGGTTGATCCTGAGCATTTAATCCTTAATTTCTGCAAAGCAACACCACAAAAACCGCCTTACCCGATCCAAGGTAAAAACTAACCAAAATCAAATTAAATATGCCTAAACTATATGAAAAAGCATGCAAAATGACAATGAAATATGAGGTGAAATCACACTCATCATATACGCATTTTAATGTCATATGCTGCACAACACCAAATTACCCTGTTTCAAATGGATGTAAAAAGTGCTTTTCTAAATGGTATAATTGAAGAAGAAGTGTATGTTAAACAATCCCTTGGTTTTGAGGATACTGATAAACCAGATCACATTTTCAAACTTAAAAAAACATTATATGATTTGAAACAAGCACCTAGAGCATGACATGATAGACTGAGTTCTTTTCTCATGCATAATGGTTTTACTAGAGGACAAGTAGACACTACTCTGTTCAAGAAATGTTCTAAAAAGAACTTTATTATAGTTCAAATATATGTTGATGATATTATTTTTGGAGCAACTAATGAAAAGCTGTGCAAGGAATTTTCAAATCTAATGCAA
Organism: Sophora flavescens; assembly: GCA_030762895.1. NCBI lineage: Eukaryota > Viridiplantae > Streptophyta > Magnoliopsida > Fabales > Fabaceae > Sophora > Sophora flavescens. The sequence goes on from CM061063.1 coordinate 116,910,487, forward strand.
GCTGAATTTGAGACGAGCATGATGGGAGAATTGAAGTTCTTCCTTGGATTACAAATCAAGCAGACAAGTGATGGAATTTACATTCATCAACAAAAATTTACCAAGGAGATAGTCAAGAAATACAAAATGGAAAATGCAAAGCTCATGAAAACCCCTATGCAACCCAATGCAAAACTAAGCAAATATGATGAAGGTAAAAAGGTAGATCAAACTATCTACAGAGGTATGACTGGCTCTCTACTGTACTTAACTTCAAGCAGACCTGACATTCAATTTAGTGTCTGTATGTGTGCTAGATTCCAATCTGATCCTAGAGAATCTCATCTTAAGACTGTTAAAAGAATATTTAGATATTTGATTGGAAATACTAATCTTGGTTTGTTGTATTTAAGATCAAAATAATACAGATTAGTAGAATATTGTAATGCTGATTTTGCTGGAGACAGAATAGAAAGAAAAAGCATCGGTGGAGGATGTCACTTCATTGGAGTAAGTTTAGTCTCATGGTCAAGCAAGAGGTAGACAACCATTTCCCTGTCTACTGCTGAAGCAGAATACATCTCTACTGCTAGTTGTTGGTCTCAACTCTTCTGGGTAAAACATCAACTTGAGGATTGCTCTATTTATGAACATAACATATCTGTATGGTGTGATAATTCCAGTGCTATATGCTTAACTAAAAATCCAATTCAGCATTCTAAGGCTAAGCATATTGAAATCAAATATCATTTTATTAGGGATTATGTTCAGAAAGGCATCTTTGATATTAAGTTTGTTAAAATTGAAAATCAATGGGCTAATATTTTCACTAAACCCTCGCAGAAGAAAGGTTTTTATTTATTAGATATAATCTAAACATGCATTGTATTATTGAATGACATGTCTGAATGTTAACCTGTTTGTGCTTTATCACCTGTCTATTCTTACCTGTCTGACTCTGTTGAGTCACTATGTCAGAACTCATCAGTCTTGTTGAAATGGTTATTATTTAATTAATGCCATTCCCTTATCTGAAGCTAATCGTGTGCACGGTGGTTTACATATCTCGAAAACATGTTTTCATTATGTCTTAAGTGGGCGTTGTAGTTCCCCATACAAATCGTGATATTTTTGAATTAAAAATGTCCTTTTTCTCTCTCCTACCTTTATGACTATAAAAGACAATAGATCAGAAAGGTTGAATCTTTATGTTTCAATATTCCAAAATCTCTTTGTCTTCTCATCTTTCAAACCCTCTTTTCTCTTGAAACCGTAGAATCGTTTTCTCTATAAAAAAAAAGGCATCATCCAAGAGTCTCTCTACAAAAGAAATCGCTGAGAAATACAATCTCAAGGTTACTGAGATAGAAAAGATCATTCCGGGAAAGACTGTTGATCTTCAACAGATGAAGTAACTAGGAATGGATGTCACTGAAGAGTTGGAGTACTCCAAATGGACTCCTTTCTTCGACATCAAGGAGCTTGTTCACCCTAAGCTCATTCAAATGTTCTGAATAAATGTTGTGGTTGTCACCAACTGACTCAACGGAATCAAAAGCTTGATGGCTGAAATGGGGGATAAAACCCTTTTCTTCCCCATTAGCTCTCAGGAGCTTGTCACAAAATGTCCGAGAATCGGAGCTGGCTTCACACCCAACTGGGAAGATGAATTGGGAGCTGACAATGTCAACATTGCCATCTATGGTGTTCCCAAACCAGTGAACCGTAAGCCTGTCAACATGGTGGTCAAGTGAAGATTCCTGCACAAATTGTTGTTGGAGTGCATGATGCCAAGGAAAGGCTCACGAGACAGTGTGAGCAAGATGGACAAATTTGCTCTGTACCACTTGATCCATAAAATCAAGGTTGACATCAACGACCTTATCTACATGTACCTTGAGATTCTGATCAAGAGAACCAACATGCAGACCTATCCTTATGGGATGTTGCTGACAAGGGTATTCAGGAACAAGTTGTTTGTTCCTAGTGATGTTCACATTGTGGACATGGCACTGCCCACAGACAGGAAGATATTGTCTATGATGGACATCAAGAGAATCCCTCTTGATGATAAGGAAGAAGACAAGAAGAAGAAGAAGAAGAAGCAGAAGGAGAAGAAGCCTGCTGTTGAGCAGAAAGAGGAAGAACCAGTGGTTTTCACTAACGAATCAGAAGTCCCCATTCCTGAAAGATTGTTCAAACCGTCTGGAAAGGTGGCCAGACAAGAGCAAATTCCAGAGCTGCAACCCTCAGTATTTGAAGATTCTGCTGAAATAGTTGAGCCCTTGAGGTTCAAGCTGAGAAGACCCTCTCTCAAGAGGAAGACTAGTGAGACTGAGGAATTAGTGGATGTTCCTACTCATCCCAGCAAGAAAAGGAAGCTGGTGAAGACCTTTGCCAAGGTCAGACAAGTTGAGTCTGAGCCTAGCAAAGAGGAAGCATCTGTTCAGCAGGAGCAGACAAAGCAAGTCCTGGAAGAACCAAAGAAGACTTTCATTTTGGGAATTATTCCCAAAAAGAGAAGATCTGGTTACCCAGTACCTGCAAAAGCTAACACTGCAGAAGACCTGTCTAGAGGAGCTCAGACAGTTGTATCCAAGGATGACCAAGTGTCTCCTTCTCACAAGAAGTTGAAGATATCTGAAGAGCAGACATCTCCTTCATTTCCTTCCCCTTCTCATCAAGGTATCATCAACCCATCTGTCTCTTCTCCATCTGCCCTTTTTGTTCAACCTCTTTCTATTGCATCTCCTATTTCTTCACCTGTATCCTCCTTTCAAACTCAAAAATCTTCTTTCACTATTGTACCTGATGACTGTTAGTACACAGTTGTTCACAGGGACTCTGCTCCCAAAGAACAAATTGGCATATCATCGAGACTCTTTGTGTCTGATCTGCAATCTCTTTTATTTGCAAGTATCTCACATGTCTCTTTCATCCCTTCTCCTCCACCTCATATTCTTAACCCCTGTAGAGAACTTTTCTTCTACCCACCTATTATTATCTTCATTAGAACATTAGCTGGAACTCACTATCCTACTTCTGTTGTAATGCTACCACATAGGTCTAGGTATTTCTTTATGTTAGTCACAGGATCTAATTCTTTTTTCTGCCATATTGATTCTTTATTACCTATCACTCCCTGTTTTAGCTCAAACACCTCTTCCCCCACCTATTCAAATAACAATCATCAGACTCTCTGTGTCCGAGAGACTTTCCTGTGTGTTTCCTTCACCTGATACTGACTGTGTGAGAATCAGTCTTATCTTCAAATTCGTCTTTCTTCCTTTCTATGCCCTTCAAACTCTCCATGAACTTTTCTTTCCTTCCATTACCTCTCCCCTATCTCTACCTAAGGCACCCCCAATCTTAGCATTACCCTGACACTCTTCTTTGTCTATCTCTTCTCAAACAGTGGCCTTACAAGACTTTCATCTGCTTCAAGGACAAGTAGAAGACTTAAGAAGACAGCTAGATGAAGAAAGGCGAGCTAGGCTTCTCTTAGAGCAAAGGGTTGCTGCTTTATTTTTGTTAATTAGTCAATCTAGGCAGTTTTTTAGGTATATAGACTACCTTGTACTTGTAAACGTTCATGATAAATAAAATAAATTTCTCCTTTATTTCTTTGATGCTTTCATAGTTTATTCCTTTTTTATGTTGACAAAAGGGGGAGAATGTGAGAAATGTGATATAGGAGAATGAATATGATATGATCTTAAATAATGCATGTACATGAGTATGTTCTGATAGTTGCTATAATTGCTTAGATAAATCTTAAGTAAGATTGCTCTGACAATAATCTCAAAGTAAAACAAGTCAAACTTATGTGTGACTAAGTTAAACGGGTTCTATAATTAATGTTAATGTCTGATCAAGCATCTGCATGACCTGTCCACTTAAGAAAATTTCAACCTGTCTGATATATGCTATTTTCTTTGTTGATATTTTGAGGTTCATTAAATCATCTCAATGTTTGTCATCATCAAAAAGGGGCAGACTGTTAAGTCTCTAAAATGTCTTATGTGCATTTCCCTAAGTTTTGATGAGAACTAAACATTGGTTAATGATTTAATTAACCTTCATATTCGTTGCTAACCTGTCTATCTAGTGTGCAGATTAAAACTGTAAGAATCATCTATCTGCTCATAAGTGACTACCTGTCTGGATAACCGAAAGTCAACCTATCTGTTGACTAGGATTATTGACTTCTTTCAAGATACGTCTTCAACCTGTCTCCCCACGAGTTCCTACACTTGTCTGAGGTTACTCGTTGAAGAATCAAGGACCAAACAAGCTTTTGTTGGTTGTCCCATTAGAAAGAGACTTGAAGCCTTCTCTCCTACTCGGTCTCACGCTTATCAAGAAAAGTCAGAAGTTACTCTCTCAAGCAACCTAGGTTATCAGAACCAAAGACCAGTTAACGAATGCTTCCAACATGTTTTATTCCCTAGTACCTCTGGTCCTTACACGAAAAGGGAATTATACTCAGCAAAGTACAAAAATCTCTTTGCACAACTCTGATATGGCTGTATCACGATGCATAAAGCCATGATCCTTCATATTAGAGTACAACCAACGCTCTTATTGCATTAATGGCTGCCCAGAATGACTCTTTACATTTATTGAAGTTCTGCTTAAAGCCAACATCTGAGGGAATGTCTCTAACTGATCCTAAATGCTTGAAGACTATAAATACAGAAGTCATTGAAGATGAAGTATAGAGAATACACATAGCATTAAAGAGCCATTACTCTACTCATTAATATCTTCATTCTTTCATTTTGTATTCTTCAATCATTTGAAGTTATTACGCAGACTTTCCTAAGCTTTACATTTAAACCACTCTGTGAGTGTTAGTGAAAGATCTGTCTGTCTGAAGTTGTATTTATTACAAACCAAATCTCTCAAACTAACCCGAGTGAGCCTGAAGAGGCTAAGTGTGCAAAGAATACTTGTCTTGGAGCCTGAAGAGGCTAGGTATGCAAACAATACTTGGAGTTTGTAACCTAATCAGTTATAGTGGATAAAACTTGGTGCTGCCAAGGACTGGACGTAGCTCTTTACTTTGAAGAGTAAACCAGGATAAATAGTTGTGTCAATCTTTCTCTCCTTATAAACTCTTTAGTTGCCTTAGTTTTCTTATCCGTTTTTCAAGTGGTGTTTTGTCTAAGTCATAGTTAAAATTTCATCAGACAGGTCACCTGTCTGTCCGGTATCTTTCCACTCGTCTGAACCAAGCTTCTGTATGCGAAAAGATTTCAACTTTATTTAAATTCTGATAAACACAATTCAACCCCCCCTTCTCGTGTTTATAGTTGTCTATTTCAGTTATATGACCACTTTTTCCACACACTTTACAGTAAGTGCTGGACGAGCTCAGTTTAGTTTTAACATGCAGTGTTTGAGCTTTTGAGATTCTACTATGCATATGTGGTTTTGACTTTTTATGAGATGCTTCATGCTTTTCTTTGTCATCGCCAAGGCCAGACTTATCATGAGGGTACCTAGACTACCTTAAAATTAAACTTAGTGTATTTGTGCCACCTACAAATTTAGATAGAGTGTCTGTCAAATATGTCACATCTTGTTTTAGTTTTGTAACTTCACAAGAGATAGTTGGCTCACACTTGAGTTTGTCAGTTAGACTGACATTCTTTGATTTTAGTTTGTCATTTTCATTTACAAGACTTATTTTCTCCGTGCAAACCCTATCAAATTCTTTAGATAGTTTGGAAAATTTATTTTTGAGACTTCTATTCTCATGAGACAAAATTGATGAGTTGTGCAATAATTCATCAAATGCATCTTGAAGAATAGAAGGGTTAGAATCCATTACCTCTGCATCAATGTATTCACTTTTTGATGATGTACCAGCCATGAGACAGATATTTGCCTCTTCCTCTGCTTCATTTTCATCATCGGATGAAGACAGATCCAGATCCTCCCAAGTAGCTATCAAGCCCTTCTTCTTTTTGAGGGACTTCTTTTTTGTCCTCAGTTCTGGGCAGTCAGCTTTGAAATGACCTGGCTTTTTGCACTCGAAGCACAGAGATGGACATTTTTCCTTAGAGTCTAATTTCGCCTTGATGAAATTTTTGTTGAACTGCTTCCTTCTGAAGTCACCTTTCTTTCTCCACATATGTTGAATCTTTCTGGGGATGAAGGATAGTTCATCCTCATCAGATCCTTCATCACTGTCAGAAGGGTCTACTTCATCAGAGGATTCCTCAGCTTTAAGAACTTTAGAAGAGCTAGCCTTCTTTGCCTTTAGGGCCATAGATTTTCCTTTTCTGGAACCTTCTTCTTAATTGAGCTCAAGCTCATGAACTTTTAAATATCCAAGAAGTTCCTCCAAAGTGAGAGTATTGAGGTTCTTTGCTTCCTGAATAGCAGTGACCTTAGCTCTCCACTGTTTATGTAAGCTCCTCAAATTTTTTTTGACATGATCTCTATTTTCATAGGTTTTTCCAAGAGATATAAGACTATTGGTGATAGTTTGGAATCATCCAAACATTTGATCTATTGTTTCATGCTCAGCCATTATAAATAATTCAAACTGATGAACCAGCATGCTTATCTTTGACTCCTTAACTTGGGATGACCCTTCATGAGCTAGGACAAGAGTATCCCATATTTCCTTAGCAGTGTTACAGCTATGGACTTTATCATGTTCAGATATGGTGATAGCACACATCAAATAGTGCTTAGCTTTCAGATTGAGTTGATGTTGATTTTTCTACTCTTGTGTCCATTGAGCTCTAGGAATAGCAGCTTCAGCATCACCTCTTGGCTCAGTGTAGCCAGTTTCAATTAGCTCCCAGATGTCCATGTTTTGTGCATCAAGAAAACCAATCATTCTCTTATTTCAGTAGTCATAATCACTACCATCAAAGAGAGGAGGTCTGTTGATTGCTTGTCCTTCTGTATCCATGCTTGTTAGATCGTACTCCCTCATTACTTGTTAGATGCTCAACTCTTTCGAGATTGAGCTCTGATACCAACTGAAGTTGCCACAGGGAAACACAAGAAGGGGGGTTGAATTGTGTTTCTTACCAGATTTTTAATAAAGCCCTTTCTCTAACACTTTTACTAGTAGATCAAAATAAACAGCACACAAACAGGAAAAAGTTTTTGAAGAGTAAACAAACTCAGATTCAAAACCCCACAGTTAGTATAACCAAAAATTGTAAAAGATAAGGGTTAGAGGAATCACACAAGTGTTTTATCCTAGTTCACTCTCTTCCAACCAAGAGCTACGTCCAGTCCCTTCTACCTAAAGGTTTTATCCACTATTCTCCAAATAGGTTACAAGTATTCAACACCTCTTCAGGATACAAGTATTCTTTCTCTACCAAGCCTCTTCAGGCTCTAACTCTAACAAAGAGGTTTACAACTTTGATCTAAGAACTCACTATGTGTGAGGATTTGAAAGTTTAAGATTAACAAGATTTACTCGTAAACTTGTTTTACAATTTCAATAGAGTCTCTACACTATGATATCAGAGCTTGTCTATATTTGTATATATCTTTCTTTTTGAAGTTCTTCAAGTATATATAGATGAAGTTCTTCTCTGTCTTGATCTTCTTCAATGGTGTTCAAATTATATCCGTTTAGATATAGCATTAAATGCTTGGATCCGTTGAGACTGATAACTTGATATGCTTCTTGGAGAAGTACTTTTGATTATCAGAGGAATGCTCAAAGTAGAGTCATCACTTCTCTGTTGTACCAAGGGTTACTTTCTTACTTTCTATCTTTGTACTTGACTTGATCTTTACAACAATGTAGTTGACAGAGTACAAAGGTTTATGGTTTCGATGGTACGAAGTTCTTTTATCCAAGAGATAAAGATTTTAAACAATAGAAGCAGCAAGGGTAAAAAGACATATATTCTTTGAATTGAATAAGCAATCATTTGAAATAAATACACTTAAGCTTAGACGGGTTCACGTTTTAAAACTAGTAGACGCGCAGGTCTTTGGACGTGCAAGATTAACTTATCAGTGAGATATGCTCGTCTACTGATAATGCGTCTACAGACTTTTCGCCTAATTCCGAGAGTTGGACGTGCAGCTCGTCTGCTGACATGGCGTCTAGTGAAACTACTCTGTCTATCAAGTCTTTGGACTTGTTATATTTCAATGTCTTGTATATTTTCTTTAGACTTAGTAATGCATCTTCCCAAGTTAATTTTAAGACCTCGTCTATTCTTATTTTTAACGATCTCGTCTACCATAAAGCTAAAGATTCATAATTTTACCAAGAATTGTAGACTGGTCTAGAGGATTGAAATAGAATCTAATTGATTCCATACTTAAATTTTAAGTTCCTCTGACTCATATAAATCAAATAGTCCATTCATACTTATAACAAACAAGTTAGATCTTTGACAACACTTTGCCATACAAATTTAACCTTTTTGTTAACATCAAAACTTAAGAGATTATTTTAAATCCAAAATCACTTTGGTTATAACAATTTGATCTGTGGGGGTTATAATTTGTAAGTGAAAAGCCACGTGATCATGCATTTCAATGTATATCTATGAAGAAAAATGTTAATCCTCTTAAGGCCAAAGGTAAACTTGGTCTAAGGAGAAGATATAATTGTTGGAATCATTATATGACTATTCGTGTGGCAAATGAGGAAAAAATGGATGGTAGACTTTGCAACTACCAAGCGTATTTGTTCAAATAAAGATGTTTTGTACCTCCTACATTTTTGTGGGGAATGAACTGGATTTCCCACTATATTGAAAATGCAGTGACGATGTGTTCACCATTTTGTTGTGTAATTGCCTTGGAGATCTGCCAAATAAAAATTTATTGTAAAATATACAATGGGGTCAGAGTTTATACTCTGAAATTGGTTGATAATGAGGCTGAGTGGTTGAAAAACTTCTTGGAAGATATTTTGTTGTTGCCAAGTGGCAAAATAAATATATTTTATAGACATACATATGTGTACAATTTTTGAAAGTAGCTACTGAATGATGAGGCCTAATTATTGTGGGGTCAAAAGTGAATTTGACCGACTTGGTCACAAAGCAAAATAAGCTAGTGAGTAAAACATCGAGGGAAATATGAGACTTAAGCCAATGAGAAATTAACAGTGATGGTAACCCAACCTTTGTGATTTGAGATCGCATGAAGAAGGTTCATATAGGTAAACACAAGTCACTTGTTAGTTATGCTAACACAAATAGTTTAGTCCCTTCGTATGGTGTGAGAAGTGCTAGACTGCATTTATTGAGGGATAAGCTAAAAGCTTTTAATGAATTTCATATCTATTATGAGTGGTGTATGATGAAATCACCTATATGAGTGTCAAGTGGGGCCGCTTGTATGAGATTGTGGCATAATCTTTAGAGCACTCATGAATTACCAGGCGCGTGCATGGCCTATCAGTGCAAAACAATGTTAACAACGAGAATTGTGGGGGTTCGGTGTGATTGGTAGACCTCTATCATACACTAAAGTGTTTTGGTTCATAGAAGTTTACTTCACCAACTCACTTGTATGATAAGTCTTATCAGTCTAGGTTTGGTTCATAGTCCAAAAGACATCAGATTCGATGCGCTTGCACCCACTGTGTTAACCCAGGAAAGATTTATTTCAAAAATTTGTTTTTATTAATTTTTTGAAATATGTGGGGGGATTGTTGTATATATAATTTATTTCAAAAATTTTAAATTAGAATTTTGAAGTAAAAAGTTAAAGGTTTTAATTCTCTTTTATTGTCATTAAAGTCTTTTTATATTTCATTATCATTCTTTATTTTCTTGATTATATTTAATTACATTATTATGGGTGTAAATGATTTGTAACGTGCAAATTTTAATTGCATAGATTGCATTTAAAAATAAATAAAGGTTTTCAAATTGAATGTGAAATTTTAATTGTGTTGAATGAAATTAAATATGTTTAGTTGTACATAGAAGCATGGTTTAATTTTCCATTTGAAATGGAAATGAAAATGTGATGTGCTGGAGTTTAAAGAATATAAATTGGTTTGATATTAGTTTTTGTGATACGGGTGGATTGCATCCTTTGAAATTAATAGAGTGTTTTATAAAACTTGAAGGGAGCCACTTTTAAAAGGCAATCCAACAAATGTTTGGCACAGGCAAACACAAGAAGGGGGGTTGAATTGTGTTTGTCAATTATTTTCATAAAAACCCTTTTTGAAAAAAAAATTCACAAGCAGAAGATAAAAAGATTAAGCACACAAGAAATCCTTTTTAAAAGATTAACAAAACCAAAATCAAATCCCACAGTGAGTAAAAATAAATAAAATTGTAAAAGATAAGGGATAGAAAATTCACTCAGGTATTTTATCCTGGTTCACTCTTTTCCAACCAAGAGCTACGTCCAGTCCCTTCGACTTGAAGGATTTTCTTCACTATTCTCCAAATAGGTTACAAGTAATCAACACCTCTTCAGGCCACAAGTATTCTTTCTCTACCAAGCCTCTTCAGGCTCTAACTCTAACAAAGAGATTTACAACTTTGATCTACTTAACTCACTATGTGTGAGGATATGAAAGTTTGAGATATGTTGAATAATTTCACAATATTCAAACTAAGAGATTACAGACTTTTTCTTTTTAAAAGAATAAAAAAGAGCTTGCTGTCACAAATATTGTATAGGCAGGAGTTGTTAGCTAGCAAAAGTTGTTCTTCAGTTTCTGAGGTCTTCTACTTATATGTAATTCTTCAATGGTTACTTTGAATAATCCCGTTTAGAGATGGCATTAACTGCATGGTATCCGTTGTGACTGATAGCTTGACTGTAGCAATGCTGAATAGTACTCTTGGTTATCAAGGTAGCATGAATTTGGAGGTTCACTCCTCTGTGTATTGCCGCTTGAGTACTTGCTGTTTCTTCTTTGTGTATAATTCAACTTTTTCAGTCATAAAGTTGTCATCGTACAGATCTTATTGTACAAACAATATTTCTTTTACAACAAGGTGAAATATTAAAGCAGATAAAACAAATGTGAGAAACAAATATTCTTTTGAAATAAATATCAATCATTTGAAATAAATATAAGAGATTCGGATTGCGTTTAATTCATTCTAAGATGGAGTTCATCTAAAAGGAAACTTCGTCTACTCATTCATATGAGAGTCCAAGTCTATTTGTTATTTTTCTTAACTCGTCTGATGACGTGGCATATCGTTTTATCTATTAAGTCTTCATACTTATTATTCCTTAATGAGTTATAAATATCTCCGTCAAGTGACGTGGCGGTTAGAGCTCGTCTACTATATTACTTTGTGTTTTACTCCATTTTCTTCAACTAATTACTTCCGTCTGCTGACGTGGCAAGATGGATGTGCTTATTTTCAAGTCTTTGGACTTGCTGTACCTAACAAGTTATTTAGTGTTCATTTATATCCTCGTCTACTAAAGAAAGCCAGTCCACTTATTTAAACAACAAGGTAACTTTACCATAGTTCTTGAGCAGCCCGTCTACAGGGGTGGACGCGTATTTTTTAATTTAAACTTATCCCAAGTTTATTTTACTTATAAAAGCGTTCTTGCATAACTGAAAGCACTAGTTAGATCTCAACTAATACTTTGCCAAGCAAATTTAATCCTTTTGTTAGCATCAAAACTAAGAGATTATTAAATCCAAAACCACTTTGGTTCCAACAATCTCCCCCTTTTTTATGATGACAAAAACTGATTAAATTTAAATAGCAAATTCTAAGAGATTTTGCAAGGCTCCCCCTAAGACAAAGCATTAAATACTTAAGCAGACTTATAAACTAACAGATAGATACAAACACTTATCATTCTATATAAACACAAGTTTCAGAGCAGCAGATATCAAAACAAATAATTTAAGCATAAGTAAAGCAGAGCAATTTATCAAGTAGAAGAGAATATGCAAATGCAAACACATAAGAGTTTTTCAACAACTCACTTTATATATATAATTCTCTTTCTTTTCCTTTCTCCCCCTTTTTGTCATCAGCCAAAAAGGTAAAAAGGAGAGGATCATCATTGTCAGTATAAACGAAGGGAAAAAAATGAAGGCTAAGCAGATGGAGGTGGTGGAGGAGGATTCTGAGTTTGACTTTTCTTGAAATCCATAAGAAATTCAAGCATTTTATTCACAACCTATAAGGTTGGAGCCATTGAGGTTTGAACCTGCTGATGAACATCCTCCTTGATCTTCTCAGCTATCTTGTCAACCTTTTCATCTACTAATTTGCCAACCCTTTCATCAACCAGCTTTCCAAGAACTTCTTCAATATTTGATGGCAGAGTTTGATGCTTTGAGCTTTCTGCAGATTCTTGAAATATGCTCAGAGTTCTTGACTAATCTTCAGGGTGCATTACAACTAATGCCAGAGATTGAGAAGATTGTCTTTCTGATGAGATCTGTTGGTGAAAGGATTCAGCAGTGTCTTCCAAATTATCAGCAATGACAATTTGTCCATTTGCTTCAGCAACAAGGTCATCTAAGATAGATTTGGAGTAGGTTTGGGTTTTACTATGATTTCCTTTGCCCATCTAACAGGGTAGACAAACTCCACATTTATGCTGTTGATAGGAAATCCTTAGAGGTCTTTATATATCATGTACCTAAAGTGTGAGAGTCCACACTTTCCTCTGACCTTGGGAATATCTTCCTTTTCTTCATCAGACAATCTAGAGGAAGATGCCTCTCTGGTGCAGTGAATTAAGTGTGACTTGCAAAAGTCAGCAGCTTTGTACTCATCGATTAACTCAATGGGTTCCTCATTTAGAAGGAAATCCGACATTGAGTAATCAAAAGTTTCTTGATCAAGGTCAAGCAATGCTGACTCAGCTTCGGGTATCACTCCCTTGAACCTTCTGTTCTTCAAGTCCTTGTCCTTGTTAAGATCCAGCATTGGCAATCTTGGATAAATCCTGTAAGGCTTGATTCCAATCCTGGTTGCTTCCTTATGCCTCAGCCGGGATGGAGGTACAGAATTTGCAGCTCTATTAGCTCTGAGTTGGCTGAACTCCCATTTCAACATGTCATAGCAGAGTTGTTCCATAACCAAATCAGTAGCCCTCCCACAGATTCTGGGATGCTCAATGGACATCCATTTTGTGTCCCTTGGCATGATCATGGGGACATGCTTAAATGATCTAGCTCTCTTCTCAGGAATAGTAGGAAGATTCTTCCTCTTGGGGTCGGTCTCCTAGACGGGTATAATGTGTCTCTCAACTCCATCAGTAAGAGGTATGAATGGAGGAGTTTTGACAAGGTTTGGATAAGTTTTCTTGGGGGGGGGGGGGGGGGATTTGACTAAGGGTAGGTGAGTGACAAAAGGTCCTAGATCATTGTGCATTTGAGAAGGCACGGTTTTGATTAATTGACACTGTGGGTGAGGTAGGTAGAGGGGTTCAACAGATTGGCTAACTTCTTCCTCATATTCAGGTAGAGGATACCATCTGTTTAGGATGTGTTCTGATTCAGATTAGTGAGAGTGAAACATAATTTTCCATTCTCTTTTTACTTTGGCCCAATCCTCAGATTTGCCATTGTAAAGGACGGAAGTTGGGATGAGGGGAGGACATAGGGTTCTTAGAGGTTTGGGGAAAGGTGCACCAGGGGAAATGCCTTCATCTGGTTGATTTAACCAGTGATCATCGGCTTGTGAGGTGGTTGTTTGTGTTGGTTGGGGTGAGAGAGGTATAGGAATATATAGGTCATTTGAAGAGGGGATAGGTATATCATCTATCCTAGCTTCTAAACTAGATACAAGGTCATCAACTGCTAATTGAACAGGATCATTAGCAGAGATAGTTACCTTAGGAGTTTTAGTCGACCTAGCTTTTCTTGCTGGTTGTCTCCTTGGTTTTGTTGGTACAGTTGAAGGATCAGGCACAACGACCTCAGCAGCAGCAGAGGTCTTCTGCTTCTTTAGGATAGAACTGATAGGAATGCTATCCTCATCAGCTTCCTCATCTTCATTATGAGAGAGGATAATTTTCCTTGGCCTCTTTGCAGCAGGGGAATCAGAAGGCTCCCTAATAGCAATCCCACTTGCTGGCCTTTTGGGGCAGGCTTTCTTGTAGCAGTTGTCTTTTTCCTGGTTACCCTTCTAACCCCTAGGACTTCAGCATTATTCTGTTCAATCATCTCTTCTTTAGCCACCATCAATTCCTCAGTCTTAGCCATTGCAGCAACATCATATGTACTGAGGTTCATGTTGGCTATGTTCATATTTCCAAAGTTTGAAGCAACCATTGGTTTATCAGTTAGTAACCTCGCTTGCTCCTCATGAGTCTTAGCAGCAAGAAACTCATATACTCCTTGAGCCTTGAAAATCTTCGAGAGAAGGTGGCAGAAAGGAAGTGCATAGAGTCTTTTCTTGTTCATTATTGCATCTCTGAATCTTCCATAAATGATTCATGGAAGATTGATTCTTGTATCTGTGAGAATATGGCAGAGATAGAATTTGTGAGGAGTCGAGAGGTTGTCCTTTGATCCAACCTTGTGAAGCACCACTTTGTTGAGAAGCTGGTGAAGGATACGAACAATATCCTTCATTTCAACAGCCTTCCATGAGTGAGTCCTGACCGTGTCCTCCTTCATGAGACAGACTTCTATAGTATCAGAGCCGCCCAAGTCTTCTTCCCAAGATTCAGTGTAAACCAGTCCTTCCTAAGCATAGAAGATTGCTTCAGCAATAGTCTTCTCCGAGACTGTAATCTTCCTTCTTAATACGGTTGAGTAGAAGTCAGTTTCTGTCAGTTGGATGTTTCTCCAAAAATCCCTGACAAGATTTGGGAAAACAGAGACTTTCTCCATGAAGAGTCCTTCCCAGGACATATTTGCTTATGTCAAGACTGTAGTCTTTTAGCACACTAAGGTTGAATTGATTCTCTATAGCTAAGTTGAGTTTGTCCACGTTGAAGGTTGAAGATGCCATTGTAGATGATCAAAGAGCTTAGGGTTTGGAGAGCAGAGAGAGGTAAAGAGAGATATAGCTTGAGAGATTATGAAAGCGTAAAGTCTTTCTCAGAGGGAAAAGATTTCTTTTAAATGAATCTTGAATATCAAACGGTTTTAAAAAAACTTTTGATATGACATGTCATAATGATAAAACGACATTAGTAACTTGGGACCATAAAAAGGTCTTGATGGGATTGATGAGGATAGCTGACTCAGCAAGGAAAGAGAAGCGTTTTATATAAATGTATTCAAGAACAAATTAATATAAGCAATAAATGTGTGCATAGACGAGTCCACACGAGACTAAGAGTGGATGCGTAAATACATATGTAGTGGACGCGCAGAATCCACTTGCTCTGGACGTCATGACTAGTGGACGTGCAGAGAAAACATGCAATGGACGAGCAAATTAACAATAAATATACTAGCTCAATCCACATACAACATATTCAAATGCTTTCTTATAAAGATAAATCTGTCATCAGCAAGATGTTTAGTGAAGATATATGCCCATTGGTGGTCAGTATCTACAAATTGAACATCAAACACACCTTTTTGCAATAATCTCTAATAAAATGATTTTTGATTTCTATATGCTTAGCTCTAGAATGCAATATTGGATTCTTAGATAAATTGATTGCAGCTGTGTTATCACACATAAGTGGAATACTATTTACAAATACATTGTAGTCCTCCAATTGATGTTTGATCCAGAGAAGTTGTGAACAACAACTTGCACCTGATATGTACTCTTCTTCAGTAGTTGATAGAGCAATGGTACTTTGCCTTTTGTTTGACCATGATACTAGGTTAGATCCAATGAAGTGACATCCTCCACTGGTGCTTTTTCTTTCAATTCTATCTCCAGCATAGTCAGCATCACAAAAACCAACTAATGTGTAATCACCATTTTTCTTAAAGCACAAGCCCAGATTAGTGGTACCTTTTAAATATCTAAATATTCTTTTAACTGCTGAGAGATGAGACTCTCTAGGATCAGATTGAAAACGAGCACATAAACAAACACTGAACATTATATCAGGCCTAGACGCAATCGTGATATAAAAGAGATCCTATCATACCTCTATATACCTTTTGGTCTACCTTTTTCTCTTTATCATCTTTGTTCAGTATTGAAGTGGGGTGCATAGGAGTATTCATTGGTTTGGAATCATCCATCTTAAACCTCTTTAGAAGTTCCTGTGTATACTTAGTCTGATGGATGTACACCTCGTCCATAGACTGTTTAACTTGAAGTCCAAGGAAGAATTTGAGTTCTCCCATCATGCTCATTTCAAATTCTTTCTGTATTAACTTAGAGAATTCTTTGCACGGAGATTCGTTGGTACTACCAAAAATAATATCATCAACATATATCTGTACAACTATGAAATTAGACTTAGTGGATTTTCTAAATAAGGTTGTATCAACCTTTCCTCTATTGAATCCATTTTCCATAAGAAAGGAACTTAATCTATCATACGAAGCTCTAGGAGCTTGCTTAAGACCGTACAAAGCTTTCTTAAGCTTATATACATGTTCAGGATGGGTTTCACACTCAAAACCCGGAGGTTGCATAACATAGACTTCTTCATTAATAAAACCATTTATAAAAGTACTCTTAACATCCATTTGAAAAAGTATAATACTATGATGTGTAGCAAACGAAAGTAAGATTCTAATAGCTTCTAATCTAGTAACAGTTGCAAAGGTTTCAGTGTAATCTATACCTTATTCTTGAGAGTAGCCATGAGCAACAAGTCTTGCTTTGTTTCTCACAACCTTACCATCTTCATCAAGCTTGTTTCTGTAGACCCACTTTGTTCCAATCACTTATTTGTCTTTGGGCAGTGGAACCAGAGTCCAAACATCACTTCTTTCAAACTGATTGAGTTCTTCTTGCATAGCTAGAATCCAAGCATTGTCGAGCAGAGCCTCGTCTACTGTCTTTGGTTCCAACTCAGAGACTAGTGCAAAATTGTCTTGTTCTCTAAAGGTTGATCTGGTTCTTAGCTTGTCCTTGGGGTTTCCGATGATCTGATCTTGTGGATGATAATTCTTCAAGTACCAAGATTTATGAATTGTATCATGTTAAGAAGTGGAAGTTTCTGGTTGTCGAGTGGGGTCATCTTCTTGATCATCAACTTTTATCTCAGGTGAGTCTCCTGGAGTACTTAGATCAAGATCTGTAAAAGCTTCATCTAGCTCTGATAATTTCTTATCAGGCTGTTTGTCATCAAACTTGACAGGAATACTTTCTTCTACTATCAGAGTCCTAGAATTATAAACTATAAAGCCTTTAGATGTTTCAAAATATCCTAATAGAATTCCACTATCTACTTTAGCATCAAACTTACCAAGTTGATCTTTAGTATTCAGTATAAAGCATTTACAACCAAAAGGGTGAAAGTATGAAATGTTGGGTTTTCTACCTTTCCACAATTCATAAGGAGTCTTATTCAGAATATGTCTAATGTATATTCTGATCTGAATGTAACAGGCAGTATTAACAGCTTCAGCCCAAAAGTGTTTAGGGACAGAGTTGTCATTGAGCATAGTCTTAGCCATCTCTTGAAGAGATCTGTTCTTTCTCTCTACCACACCATTTTGTTGTGGTGTTCTTGGTATTGAGAAGTTGTGTTGAATACCACCTTCTTCACAAAACTCATGGAATAGCTCATTGACAAATTTCCCCCATGATCACTTCTAATTGAAGCTATACACATGCCTTTTTCATTCTGTACATGTTTAGAGAATACAAAAAAGACCTTGAATGGCTCATCCTTGTGAGCAAGGAACATAATCCATGTCCATCTAGTGTAGTCGTCTACTATGACATGAACATATTTCTTTCCACTGACAGAGGCAGTCCTTGTTGGACCAAAAATATCAAGATGTAGCAACTCTAGTGGTCTATTGGTACTAACAACATTCTTAGATTCAAAAGAACCTTTGACTTATTTTCCCTTTTGACATGCATCACAGAGAGCATCAGATTTAAACTTAAGGTTTGGTAGTCCTCTCACAAGGTTATGCTTGTTTAGCTTTGAAATTAATTTCAAGCTTGCATGACCTAGCCTTTTGTGCCAAATCTATCGCTCATCTTCAATGGACACTAGACATGAGACACTTTGATTTGGGAGGTCCTTCAAGTCAATCTTGTAGAGATTGTTTTGTCTTTTTGCAGTGAATAAGAGTGATCCATCATCTTTCTTGACAATACACATATCCTTATCAAAAGACACTTCACATGAGACACTTTGACTTTTGCTCAATAGATTATGCTTCAAGACATTTACTAAAAGAACATTATCAATGGAGGGAAATTGATGTTTACCAATTTTACATATACCAATGATTTTCCCTTTCTGATTTCCTCCAAATGTGACCCAGCCACCATCTTTAGGTTTAAGGTTTTGGAACATAGACTTTTCTCCTGTCATGTGTCGTGAGCAGCCACTGTCCAAGTACCAAGACATCTGTCTTCTTCATGCTGTTAAGCAAATCTGCAACAGGTGTCATCTTATCTTTAGGTACCCAAACTGACTTGGTTCCTTTCTTGTTAGTTGTAACTGGATGAGTATGCTTAGCATATTTATTGTGTATGCATCTAGATGTAATGTACCCATTTTTTCCACATACTTTACAAAAGGTGTTAGACGAGCTAGACTTAGCTTTGGTATGTTTATTTGGAGCTTTTGAAGCTCTATGCTGTTTAAGTGGTTTTGACTTTTTGTGAGATGCGTCTTACTTCGCTTTGTTATAACCAAGACCAGATTTATCATAAGGTGACCTCGATTACCTTAAAATGAGGCTAAGCTTATCTGAGCCTCCCACAAGCTTTGACATAGAGTCAGTTAGATTTGTTACATCTTGTTTCAGTTTTGCAACTTCACAAGTGTGAACACCTAATTTTGTCCGGGTATTTTTTCCTTTTTAATTAATATCTTGAAAATAAAATAAAAATGCATAAAAATTTCCTTAAAAAAATTGGTTATGTTATTGGCCCAATTTGTTTTTGTTACAAGTTTTTGTTGAGCCTAACATCCAAGCCCAAGTGAAAAAAATTAATAAAAACAAAAACAAAAAGCAAAAACAAATGATTTTCTGAAAGTTAAGTATTATGTCCATTGTGTTTTGTCCATCCCACCATAGCTCTTCACAGTGCACAAGACTCAAGAACATAGACTCCCATTTTTGGGTAGTTTTCAGAACTTGAGAAGAGTGTTTTGCTTATCAGAGGAAGGAAATACCAAAAATGGAGATTGACAAGGGACTAAGCATACTTTAACATCTGCCACACTGCACAATACCCCATCAATGGTCCCTTTCCTACACAGCTGGCTTGAAACATTTTGTCACTTTTCTTCACTGGTTTTTGTTTAAGTTGGACACAGCATGTGAAGGAAGGGGGGAGAACACACAGAAAAATGGAAAGAGGGGCGTGTAACAGAAGAGGGAGAAAAACAGAAAAAAACCCATCTCTTCCTGGCGTGACCACCCTCCCCCCTTGATTTTTTTTCTTTTTCTTTTTTTTTCCTTCTCTTTCTCTTTTCTTCTTCCTCTCCTCTCACGTTCCAGGCACTTTTTTTCCTTTCTTCTTCTTTCATCTTCCTCCTCCCATTTCTCTCCTTCACCATAAACCCATCACCTTCATTTTTCTCCTCTCATCCTTCATCCTCTTCAACAACCCAACAACAACAAAAAAGAAAACCAGCCACACACACACATTCACCTTCATCTTTAACTTCACCTTCCTCCTACCATTTATCTTCTTCAACCCAGCAGCAATAAAACAGAAAAAGAAAAAAAATCCACATACACTCACACAACTCAGATCCGGTTTCGTTCGTGCTCCACCACTGCGAGCCGTATGCGAACCGCTGCTTCTCCTCCATCCTCCGTGCCGCCGTCGCGTCTGGACCGGACCAGCTCCGTCCGGCCGTTCCCTCACCGCGCCGGACGCCATAACCGCCGCGCCTGACCTTGCCACTCGCAAACCGGATCTGCCACCCACGATCTGCCACAAGCGAACCGGATCTGCCACGCAAACAACTGCGTTGACCGGCCTCCTCACGCCGCTGCCGCCGTGTCCCCTGCCTCGCCGTCCTCCACGCCAGCCTTCGTCTCCGCCTCCCGTGCCACCATCACCACCGTGAGCAGAACCGCATCAAGACCCCTCCTTTGCGCCGTCTGCACGTTGTTGAGTTAGGGTAACGTTGCTGCTGGGTTTACAACTTGTCTCATGACTTTCATTTTTTGCTTCTGATTTGCTTTGTGAGTTGGGCTTGTATTGTGTGGGCTTATCATGATGTGCATGCTTGTTTTTTTATTTTATGTGTGTAATTTTCCATCAAAAATAAAAATAAATCAAACTTAAAAATAAAGATAAACTATAAGTTAGCTATTATGTTTTTCTTTTCTTTTCCTTTTATTAGGTTTTAGATATTTGATCCAAATTTAAAATAAACCAGAATGCAAGATGTTTTATGTGAAGTTAAGAATTTTATTTTATCATAACTATTATATGAATGCATATGTTTATTTTATAGAATGCAAATATTTTAATGTTAAAATAAAAGGGTTATCTGAGATAGCGTCTTGTTAATCCTTATCTTTTATGACATCTGAGTTGTGACAATTTAATAAAAATTCTCCCCAAATAAAATCCTTTTTTTTAAAAAAAAATAATAATAATAAAAACAAAAATCAAAGTTAAAATCAACCAACCAATCAAATCTTTTCTAAAGAGAACTACGTGGCTTTGAGTTTCCCATCGCACCCGGGAATACGTAGGAGCAAGATAAATCATCTTGTCGGGCCAAAACTAATTTTTCCCTTTTTTGTATCTCCTTTTTATGTTAAAATAATTAATCAAAAAGTTAAACTTTTCCTTTTTAGGGATGTTCTATGGACACGGTGCCATGTTCGGTCCCTTAGATTTGAGGTTGCCCTGTGGACTCATGTACCATGTTCAACCTCATTTAATTTTTCTAAACAATAAATTTAAAAATATAAGAAATGATAAAAATCTAAAATATTTAAAATTAAAAATAACACTTTCTTGTAAATAATTTTTGGGTAGAATAAATATTTAAAAGGTTATTAAAATGTTTTTGCACAATTAACTTGAGGTCACGTTTTTAAACGGGCGATGTGGGGTGCTAATACCTTCCCTACTCGTAACCGACTCCCGGACTCATATCTCTCTTTTTTTAAAAAGACCAGTTTACCTTTAAATAATTGGGTTTTCTAAGATTTTCCCAATAAAAATTTTAGTGGCGACTCCTCTGTTTTTTATCCATCTTTCTGCGGCTCCCGGACGGGACGGTCGCGACAACAAGGAATATCAGGTTCACACACCATTCTGTCAGCTAGACTGACATTCATTGATTTAGTGTATCGTTTTCATTTTTATGTTTTTGTTTCTTAGTGCAGTTCTTTAGATAGTTTAGAGAATTTCTTTTTGATACTTTTATATTCTCGTGATAGTATGAATGACTCATGCAACAATTCATCAAAAGCATTTTGAAGAGTGGACGAGTCAGAGTCCATTACCTCAGCATCAGTGTATTCACTTTCTGATGCAGTGTCTGTCATGAGACAGATATTTGCCTCTTCCTCAGCTGCATTTTCTTCATCCGAAGAAGATAGATCAAGATCCTCCCATGTGGCCATTAACCCTTTCTTATTTTTGAAGAATTTCTTTTTGTCCTTTAGCACAGGGCAGACTACTTTGAAATGACCAGGTTTCTTGCATTCAAAGCACAAGGGTGGACCTTTTTCCTTGGAGTCTGACTTCTCCTTGGAAAGTTTTTTATTGAGTTGCTTCCTTCTGAAACCACCTTTCTTTCTCCACATATGTTGAATCTTCTGGAGATAAAGGATAATTCATCTTCTCATGATTCCTCATTATCATCAGAAGATTCAGACTCATCAGATGATTCAGCAGCTTTGAGAATTTTTGATGAACTTGCTTTCTTTGCCTTTAGAGCAATAAATTTTCCTTTTCTGGAGTTTTCTTCTTCATTGAGTTCAAGTTCACGAACCTTGAGAGATCCAAGAAGCTCTTCCAGAGAGAGTGTATTCAGGTTTTTTTCTTCTTGAATAGCAGTTACTTTTGGTCTCCATTGCTTGGATAGACTTCTTAGAATTTTTCTGACATGATCTCTATTTTCATAGATTTTTCTAAGAGATCTGAGACTGTTGGTGATGGTTTGGAATCTTTCAAATATTTGGACTGTTGTTTCATGTTCACCCATCTTGAACAGCTCATACTGATGAACCAGCATGCTAATCTTGGATTCCTTAACTTGTGAGGAACCCTCATGAGCTAGGACAAAAGTATCCCAGATTTCTTTAGCAGTATTGCAGCTGTGAACTTTGTCATGTTCAGATCTGGTGATGGCAGACATCAAATAATTCTTAGCTTTAAGATTCAGTTGATGCTTTGCCTTTTGATCTCTTTGTCCACCTGCTCTAGCAACAAGAACTCCATTTTCATTTCTGGGTTGAGTAACCGGTTTCTATGAGCTCCCGGATGTCTAGACTTTGTGCATCCAAAAAGGCCATCATCCTCTTCTTCCAATAGTCATAATCGAAACATCAAAGAGGAGGTCTGTTGATAGCTTGTCCTTCTACATCCATGGTTGTTGGATCGTACTCCTTAGCACTTGTTAGATGCTCAATCCTTTCGAGGTCGAGCTCGATACCAACTGAAGTTGACACAAGCAAACACAAGAAGCGGGGTTGAATTGTGTTTGTTAATTATTTTCACAAAAACCCTTTTTAAAAAACTTTTTCACAAGCAGAATATAAAAAGATTAAGCACACAAGAAATCCTTTTTAAAAGATTAACAAAACCAAAATCAAATCCCACAGTTAGTAAAAATAAATAAAACTGTAAAAGATAAGGGATAGAAAATTCACTCAGGTATTTTATCCTGGTTCACTCTTTTCCAACCAAGAGCTACGTCCAGTCCCTCCGACTTGAAGGATTTTCTTCACTATTATCCAAATAGGTTACAAGTATTAAACACCTCTTCAGGCCACACGTATTCTTTCTCTACCAAGCCTCTTCAGGCTCTAACTCTAACAAAGAGATTTACAACTTTGATCTACTTAACTCACTATGTGTGAGGATATGAAAGTTTGAGATCTGTTGAATATTTTCACAATATTCAAACTAAGAGATTACAGACTTTTACTTTTTTAAAGAATAAAAAAGAGCTTGCTCTGACAAATATTATATAGGCAGGAGTTGTTAGCTAGCAAAAGTTGTTCTTCAGTTTCTGAGGTCTTCTACTTATAGTGACCTTCTTCTTCTCTTGTAATTCTTCAACGGTTACTTTGAATAATCCCGTTTAGAGATGGAATTAAATGCATGGTATCCGTTGTGACTGATAGCTCAAGGTCGCATGAATTTGGAGGTTCACTCTTCTGTGTATTGCCGCTTGAGTACTTGTTGTTTCTTCTTTGTATATAATGCAGCTTTTTCAGTCATAAAGTTGTCATCGTACAGATCTTATTGTACAAACAATATTTCTTTTACAACAAGGTGAAATATTAAAGCAGATAAAACAAATGTGAGGAACAAATATTATTTTGAAATAAATATCAATCATTTGAAATAAATATAAGAGATTCGAATTGCATTTAATTCATTCTAAGATGGAGTTCATCTAAAAGGAAACTCCGTCTACTCATTCATATGAGAGTCCAAGTCTATTTGTTATTTTTCTTAGCTCGTCTGATGACGTGGCATATCCTTTTATCTATTAAGTCTTCAGACTTACTATTCCATAATTAGTTATAAAGATCTCCGTCTAGTGACGTGGCGGTTAGAGCTCGTCTACTAGATTACTTTGTGTTTTAGTCCATTTTCTTCAACTAATTACTTTCGTCTGCTGACGTGGCAAGATGGACGTACTTATTTTCAAGTCTTTGGACTTGTTGTACCTAACAAGTTATTTAAGTATTCATTTATAGCCTCGTCTACTAAAGGAAGCCAGTCCACTTATTTAAACAACAAGGTAACTTTACCATAGTTCTTGAGCAGCCCGTCTCCAGGGGTGGACGCGTATTTTTTAATTGAAACTTATCCCAAGTTTTTTTACTTATAAAAGCGTTCTTGCATAACTGAAAGCACTAGTTAGATCTCAACTAATACTTTGCCAAGTAAATTTAATCCTTTTGTTAACATCAAAACTTAGAGATTATTAAACCCAAAATCACTTTGGTTCCAACAAGTTTGACAACCGATCAGGATAATAGTGTCAACGATGTCACTGGAGGGCATCAAGAAATCAACCAGTCAAAGAAGCTAGGTGGTGGGGAATTTCAACAGCATAGAAAATCGTGGAACAACTACGAAACGACCAGGGGATTTCATATAAGGATTAAGACCCTGGGTTTCTAATACCATGTGAACAACCATATAGAAAGAGATTATAAGAAAAAAAATAGAGACACTAAGAAGGCTTTTTGTATTTCAAAATGTGTATTATGATCTATTTATATATACTTAGGATGAAAGTTACAATTAATATCTTGGAAAATTTGTATACAACCCCCCTTAAGCTTTATGTCTTTTGCAAATAGACACTCTCCTTCATATTTTTGATCACCATATTTAGTCATTAAACTCCGACATTAGTAAAATTGATCCTTCTAATAACTCTAACTTAATTTTATAACATTGAACAGATCTAACTGCTCATTTTTAAAATCTATATCGTTCATATTACTTTTACCATTTTTTTAAATTTAAAACAAAACAAAGAAAGCTTCTCTTCTTCCAAGTACCTTCCTTGGGACCCAATTCAATTACCTCCCATTCTTTAGGTTGTTAGAATTTTCAAGAGAGAGAACAAAATTTGGAGGAAAGAAGAATTAGGGATTTCAGACTAAAAAAAGAATTATGACTTCAATTGTAGGTTGATTCCTTGAAGATCAAATCCCAATATTTTCGATTTTGATTTTGAGATAATAAGGGTTTAGAGTTTTGGTCTCTTGTTCGCCACTGACTTTTTTGATCGACATTAGTTTTTTAACCATTCGTTCTAAAGTTAGAAAAATTGAACCTAAGTGTTGGGCCTAGGGTTCCATGCGACGATGAATGCTCAATCACAAATGATGATGGATTGAAACTAAATGAACCAACCTCAGATGATGAATAAATGCAAACAATGAGCCATTCTCAGGTTTAATGAGCTATCTCCCTCTGCCACATAATTCTCACTTGCGATCTCGTGTTGCACTGCTCATTGGAGCAATTATGTGTGATTTTCTATTAGAACCCAACTCCCTCAACCATCGCCATTGATAATGTATGTTCCGGAAACTCCACAATAATAATGATCCAAGCTTGCACCTAGATCGGCAACCTTCAGGTCATCACCAAGGTTTTCAAGGTCCTCGGCTTCAAACATCAACAAGGCCACCATCAAATTTGAGGGTGATTTCTAAAGCTATCAATGTGGGTTGAAACCCTTGAGCCAACCCGACTCACCGGTGGGTTGGGTTGATAAAAAATTTGACCCTAAATTATTTTAACCAGACTCACTTAACCCACGAGTTGGCCGGGTTCAACCCGTGGTGAGCCGGATTCAACCTATGGTGAGTCGGATTGGCTTGCGGGTTCTCTCTTTTTTATTTTCCCTTCTAATCTTCTATCAGACGGTCTAAGACTCAAGCTCAGCCCAACTTTCCTTCACCATCAATGAGCTAATCATCTTTCCCTTACTCGTATGCACTCCTTACCCATTCACCATTGACCTACAATGCCGTCGACTCACAAATGTCACCGGCTAAGATCAACGTACACACAACCCACGTAAACAATCAGGGGTTGTTACTTTGATTTTGGACCTGTATTAGAATTTGGATGTGCTCTTTAACGGGGACAACTACTATGAATGTTCGTTTTTTCTGTTTAAGTTTTTTTTCCTTCTAATTCTAAGCGAGCCAACCCGTTTAACTATCAACCAGTGGTGGATCGAGCCGATTTAGTTATTTCTTGGCTCACTGAAAAAGCCCAGCATGGCTCACATTAGCCCTAACCCGTGCTGAGGCAACCCGAGTGAGCCGAGTTGGCGGCTCACTTTGACAGCTCTAGTTCTTCATCATCGATTCCCTTAGGAACACGATTAAGGGCTCAAAGAGCAATTAGGGAGGATCAAGTGAGCATTGGTAGAGGCAATCAGCGATCGTGACGATATGTTGGTTTCAGTGGCGAGGTCTACAACAAATCAACTTGAATTGGTAAAGGTGGTTGGGGAGCTTGGGGAAAAGCAGATATAAGCTTTTGAAGAGGAACTTTCCCTGTTTGATTTTAATTTAAAAAAATGAAAATGAAATGGCAATATAATGAACAATATAGATTTTATAAAATAAAAATGAACCATTGGATCTGCTCATCGAATTTTCGTTAGTAAATTAACTTGAGTTAACAAAAAAAATAGGACAACCCTAAATTTGAAGGTGTCCACTTGCAAAACACATAAAATCTAAAAGGGTTGAACAACATTTTTCTTGATATGATTAATTGAGATATAATGTAATTTTGAGATAATTCCATAATTACTATAGAAATTACTCAATTACTCCCTAAAATTACTAACATGAGAACAAGAAAGAAACAAGAGTTTCATAAATACCACTGCATAGAAGTTAAAACGTTGTAAATGTCTTCTTTTTGTTTTTTCTCGTTGTCAACATACTTTTGGAACAGAGAGCATCGTTTCTGAAAACATGAAAAATGAAAGAACACACTCTTTATCTCTCTTTAAAATACTCTTAATTATTGGTGAATTTCACAGTGGTGGATCTAGGACCCGGGGCAGTGGGGGCAACATACTTTTAAAATTAAAATAATTAATAATAAATATCGTCATATATATAAAGATGAAGATATGAATGTTAAAATCACAAAATTTAAATATATCTAATCAAATAAATTACATACCTCATAACTGCCGTCTACGTGACTTCATGTTTTGAAATCGTTGAATGATCAACTCATTGTCAACGTTGTTGAACACTTCTCACTTAATATAAGTCACTAGACAATCATTTATCCATGCATCTCCCATTCGATTACGCAACCTATTTTTCACAATCTTCATAGCAGAAAAGACTCTTTCTACGGTCGTTGTGGCAACAGATAAAATCATTGCTAACTTCAAAAGAAGATAAATTAATGGGTAAACAATGTGTCTTCCAGTTTCAACCAACTTCTCTGAAACATTACTGATTCCTTTCAAAGATGCAAATTCAACACTGCTACGCATATCAATGATGTAAGTCTCAAGTTGATTATCAAGCATCACCAAATCAGTTGAACAAAATTCACGTGGATAAAACTTCACAAATTCAATCAGCCTTGCCTTATCAAAACTAGAGAACAAATTGTTCGGACTCAAACAAGACATACAAAGAAGCAACTGAGTATTTGCCTCAGAGAAATGATCACAAAGTTCCTTAAGTTGCATATCTACAACAGTATAAAATAATTCAACACGATAGTGATGCCCTATTGTGATAGCTTGAGCTCTGCCTCCACGTCGTGATCTACCGTCAGGAAAAACTTATCCTCCAGATCAGGAATGTCAATGTCATGCATATTGCAAAATAAAATTACCTCATGCAATAAAGAATCCCATCCATCATCCCTCATAGTCTGTAACTGTAGCTTTGTGATGTTAACTGTAACATCCTATCCTTCGGGAAATTAAATATTTTAATTAGATGGGAGTGAGGGTAAGATAAATCAAAAAAAAAATTATTTAAGAATCAAAACACATATGCAAGTTCAAAATAAAATTCAAGCAACCCAAATTTTTCAGTAGGTAAACACCTCAAGCAAGTATGTCAAAAACCCCTAATGGAAGCACCTCAATTTAAATTCTTAATTAAGGTGGTTTATCATCAACAGCATTAAAAGATAATTAGTCATAGATATAAATCTTAATCATATCTAGATGATTATAATTAATTTACTCAACTTGTTACTCATTATGAGTAAATAGCACTAGTCTTAATTAATTATACCCTAGTTACAAGTTTTAACCTAGTTAAATAAACTAAAATAACATTGTTTATCATATGAGTGGTAGGACACGGCACTTTGTAAATTAATGGCACCTCCATCTTTAAAACTTTGGCTGCATGAAGGTGTGCCACCTCCAGTTTGTGACTTATAAAGTCATTCAAGTTTTTTTAAGATTTATTCTATGCTTAACAATTTTTTACGCCACCTCTTCTTTAATATTTTATTCCTTCATGAAAATTCTTGATCACAATTTAAGCCATGCAGCTGCTTGGCATCTCTTGGCCTTCACTTCTCCATTTCACGCCAGCTTTGGAGCCTAGGGAGTATAGCTTAAGTGACTCATCTAACTTAATCTAAAGTAGTATTTCTTATTTATTCATTTGCATAAAAGGAAAGAAAAAAAATTAACTAATGAACATGAAAGAAGAAATAAGTCAGAGAGAGAGAGTGTGAAGAAAAAAATAGAAAAAGTGAGAAAAAGAGAGAGAGAAACCGTGAGAGTGAGAGAAAATTTTAGAGAAATTTTCGATCAATCCGTTCGTCCTATTAAAATTCTGATTATACCGTTGTGACCCTCACGACGTCTACTTCATTATCCTATCTTTCTTTTCTGGATTTGGCTAAGGTAAGCCTATGTCCTTTTTATGCCTAAATGTCGTCGGCGACGGTATTGAGGTTATCTTTCAATTCAATTATCGGTTTCCAATTCCGTCTTCAGATTTGGATTACACGTAACGTGTGCTTCACAATGATGTGTTCAGGTGAATTTTTGGAGCCCCGGAGGGTGTAGAACTGTGCGTGGCAGATTTGAGGGAATATAGGGAGTGTCCGTTTCGTTGCCCCAGAGCTAGCCTAAGACATTCCAGGTGGGGGAAGGAAACTATTTAACGTCGGAAACGGCGCGGTTACATTTAATTAGATAATGGTGTAGGGCGACCCAAACCCTACACGAGAGCGAGTAACGGACAATGTCTATACCACACTAGGGACTACTCAGTGGTACCGATGATGATATAGAAATTGTGTGTTTATCGTCATTACGCTACATAGATTATTTTATTACGTGATGATTGCCTATTTGACTGGTTGATGTGAATTTGATACTTGGTATATAATATCATGAGTGTGGTAATTATTTGGAAGTGTTTTATTATTATTATTATTATTATTATTATTATTATTATTGCTATTATTATCATTATTATTATTTTAATATTATTACTACTACTACTGGGATGATAATTATTATTATTATTATTAGTAGTAGTAGTAGTAGTATTTATTATGAGTATTATTATTATTATCATTATTATTATTATTATTATTGTGATTATTATTATTATTATTATTATTATTATATTTCGGTATTTATCATTTGGAAATGATATTATGATATGAGGATATATGATGATGATTCTGGATAACATGATGACGATTATGATGATAGGATGAGTGTAATGATTGTATTTAGAGGATTGAGTAAATCATAAGTTATGTTGAGATACGAGGATGTATTTGGGGATTGCATACGATATGTGATAGCAGTGCCCAACTGAGATAATTATCGTGAGATGAGGTTGAGATTAATGAGATGAGATTAGTTTGAGGTTATCTATGAGATTAGGATAACCGGTTAGGGCACTAGGGGGTGACCTGAAACATGGTCTGTGATATGAGGGACCTGAAACATGGTCGAGTGGACCTGAAACATGATCGAGTGGGGTCTATGCCTCGGAGGGAAAATTCCCGGGGATAGGCTAACGGCAGACCGTCCAGAGATGATTTCATTTTAGTCGCAGCTATAGTTCATGCATTGCATGAGCCTCCTGGATTGTGGTCCAAAGGTGTGCACCGGGTTGTGCGGCTATAGTGCCATTGCTTTGCGTGGGCACTCTCCATCCGCGGACGAGGGTGTGCGCCGGGGACTCTGGGACGTGTCGAGTATATTGTTGTGATATCCGGATATGGCCGATACCTGAAGAGATTATTCATACAGCATTTGCATTGCATCATGATGGAGGGTAAAGGAAAGATTATATATGTGGATTGAGGATGATTATGTTATATATATTTATACTGGGGAGACGGATGTTTAGTGTGCCGTTATTTAATTAAATGTTGCTAAACCCTTTCCACGTTTGATGTTATATGGTTTCTTATCCCTATCTTCTCTATATTGCATATGTTTCTTTTTTGTGATCGTGGTGAGAAGATCCTACGGGGGAGCCAGCTATGGAGGAACTCTATGGGACCTCGTATGCGCCAGATGTTGGGGGACGAGTAGTGGATCCTCATAGTTGAGTACAGAGTCTATGTCCAGTGCGTCTCATCTCTTTAGGATGTTGTTTTTATTTTCTGTTTGATTATCAGTTTTGTACATTTTGGGATCCGACTGATGGGATTCGCTCTACTGTATTGTATTAGGATTTGAGGTGTATATGTTATGTATGTATGTTACTTTTAAAATTTTTCTGCTGTTTTAATATATTCACTTAACGATAATAACGAAATTAGGTCTTAATATTTTGGGTTTTCTTTAATGGGATGTCGGGGCGTCTCATTAACCAAGTTCATAGCATTGATGATGTCTTGATCTTTCCTTTACAATGCCTGTGACAATTCATTTGAAATACCCAAGATATTTTTCATCAAATGCAACGTGTGACTGCATGTGTTTAGGGAAACTCCCTCACTGAGTCGGTGGACTCACCCCACGTTTAACATTTCAGCTGCAGGTATCAGTGAAGTTGTCGGAAGCCTTGGATGCTATGTGGAGAGTTTTTGGAATGAGTTTACATCCCCAGTTTGAGATATTTTAGTCAAGGCGGGACTTTGTAATTTATGCTTGTCGTTTAGCTACTATGATGTATTATATTCATTATTGCTGGAATTAATGAATGTAATTTGTTTACTTTGAATGAGACGAATTTATGCATGAGAAAAGGGAAATGAGAGGCTTTCCCTTTCGTCCGGTCATGCATAAGAAATTCGGGTCATAACATACATCAATATCAAGTTTATCAAAGTTGCATAATGTGAACCCCAACGAGTATCAGCGGCTCGTTTGAGACTAGTTTCTTGATTCAAACCTTGCCCACTTGGTGGGGTCAGTTCATAGGCAATCAACCAAGTGTGTGGGTCCAAGTGGTCAAGTGTACAATACCCTAGTGGCATGAGTGCAATTATTTACATTTAGTGGGGGTAAAAAAAAAGATTATTATAAAAAAAAAGAAAAAAATTGAGAGGGTGCACCTGCGCACCCTCACCCCTACATACATCCGCCACTGGTCTCACATAAAATTCATCACCACTTGAAATTCATTCAATAAAAAAGAATGTGTTAAAAAAAAGTGTAAAAAAGAGGATGTCGGTTACATTGTTGAAATGTTGCAAGCATGTCCTACCGACCTACACCATCTTTTCAATTTTCATTGAAATGGAATAAAAAAATAACTAAGCCAAATATATTCTTGGGTTTGTTTAGCTTTTTATCTATCTTTTATTTTCAAAGATTTATATATAAAAATAATGAAATAATATTTATTATTTTACTATTTCATTTAAAAAAATTTCAAGACAGAAAAATAAATTAAAATATTATAAAACTTTTGTAATTATTAATAAAAATTGAGTATAAAAATAGGAAATATTTTCACAAACAAATTAGGTCCTATATTTTCTCTCAATTCATTTTCTTACCCCTCATTAAAAATTATCCACACTATTTTCATTCCTCATCCTTTCCTTTTTCCCTCATCCATATCTAGACTCTACAATAGTTTTAAGAACACTAGTGCAGAAAAGTGATTCTACATCGGAGTTTACACATCGGTTTCTATGAAACCGATGTGTAAAAGGAGGCGGTGGCATTTTTGAAATTAAAATCAAAGTATTACACATCGGTTTAAGGAATAACCGATGTGTAAAACCTTTCCACATCGGTTATTTCTAACCGATGTTTAAAATTAAAATAAAAAAAATTAAACTCAGAAATTGTTAACATTTAACATCGGTTGTATTAGAACCGATGTGTAAAACAGTCATTAACCACATCGGTTTCTAATAACCGATGTGTATTATTATTTACATATTAATTCCCTCTTCCTCCCTTTTCATTTTGGCGCTGAGAACTTTTCATCTGAGCTCTCTCCCTCCTTTTCCTTTTCATCTGAGTTCTTCAACCCTAAACAAGGAAAACAACGCATCTGAGTTCTTCAACCCTAAACAAGGAACTTTTCATCTGAGCTCTCTCACGCAGACGCAGTCTTCGCTGGTTGTTCATACCAGCCACAGCTTCTCATCTCCCATCTCCCTCACTTTTTACCGCCGCGCGACGACGGAAGCTCCGGTGTATCTGCCGTGCTGCCTTCGCCTCCACCACCGTCAACTCCCTCTCATCTCTTCGGCTTCTCTTTCTCGGTTCCCACTCTCATCTCCTCAACTTCTCAAAGGTAAAACACAGAACATCCTTACATGTTACAACCCCTGTCATATGAATTTTTGTTTTTATTTATGGGTTATTGGTAGTTCTTTGTTCGATATAATAAGCCAGTTCTATGCTTTAGCTTTTTTCACATTTGCTTTTGTTGATTTTCAAGTGAGCTTCAAGTATCAGATCAATGTGGGGGATTTTTAGTTGATTCTCGTTTTCTAGCTTCTGGATTCCCAGTTGTTCACTTTCTTTCTTGTGTAATTTTTGAATGCTTTTTCTTTACTTGCGTTCTTTGGAATGGAGACTAGTAGATGCTAAGTTTTTAGTTGGATGCTTGTGAAATCTGGTTTTGGTTTTGTATTTTTCCAGTGTTGTTTGGGTGTTTCCATGGTGGTAACAGATATCACTTTGTCATTAATCCTAGAACTATTGGGTGGTTTTTGTGAATATTACTGTTATTTCAATCCTGGGTGTTCAGTAGAAGGGGTTTTGATGGATTGTTGGGGGCATGAATTTAGCTATATTTCAACCTCCTAGCAGTTTGTGTGTTTCTGGTTGACAATGTACCTAATATCCTGCTTCTTTTGTAATCTTTTCTTTATTATGATGTATACGGGTTTGAGTACCCCTTGTACTCGATTCAATACATTTTTTGCTTATAAGAAAAAAAAAACCAAAAACCTTGATATCTCTGATTGTTTCTCCAGCTTCGGTCGATGCATTTCTGTTTACATCAACTTTCATCATCTTTATGACATCATCAGGAGAATATGAATCCTTATTTGCTCCATCTATTTTGTAAGAACATGTGATCTCAACCCTTTTTACAGTAAAATCTAAATACAAACAAAATAATATTTAAAGTAAAATATCTTACCATGATGTACGTTCATCACATAAATGTTTTCTTTCTCATAGCTGATGACAACCTCATGTCCAAGAGGACTGAATGCAACATGACTAATTGCATAATCTTTCTGAAATTGAAACAAGAAACAAGAGAATCAAACGAGTAGTAGTACACTCACACCTTTAGACAGAATAGAATTCCCAATATAAAAAAGCAAAGAACTAACCTTAGATCTTGTTTTTACCCTTTTCCTCTCTGTGTTTTGGTAAGTGACTTTACAAAGACCTTATAGTGTCTGTCAATTTTATGGTTTTCATTAGAATTCTTAGATGTTCATTTTGCTGCAGGGTGATCTACACTTCATTGCATAGTGCTACTGCCTCTGCTTTGTTCACTTCTCTGCTGTCTTTGCATAATAACAACTAGGCGTGTCTCTCAGAAGGTACGTTTTGGCTGAAAAGCTTTCATTGGAGTTTTAATGTATTTTCTTGAAAATTTATTTGATTCGATAATATGCCCACAATAATTAGTAAAGCCTTAGTTTCCCCTTTGAGATGCAATACTAATGAGCGTACGGGTACGTGTACGTGCTTAATGTACCGCTCATTGTGTTGGATCTTGAATTGTCCAAAGTTGGACAGTTTGGGAAAAAACTTTTTCTTAATTCAGTTAAAATAGTTATTCATTGATTCTAATGTTATATACTTGATGAAAGTTCGGATTGATACATTTCCTTTCGTTCTCCGGGTGCATACTTTATCGTGGTGGATGTCATCGCGTTCAAGTAGTATACGTCGGAGACCGCGGGGAAATGCTGCCGAAATTTTGTCGAGTATGAGCATGAGAGTTAAGGACTAACTATTAACCGAATGTTGAAAAAGTTTCTTCTCGAATGGGATAGGGCCATACCCTGTCATAAGAAGTGGTTGATGAATATGTTGGACTAAGTACGAAGGTATTGGTTTAGTCATGGATCGCGGTTGGATGAATGCTAGACGGACAAGTGATGAGTATGAGAATGGAGTGGAAGATTTTCTACAGTTTGCAAAAACAAATGCTCCTGATAGTGGTAACGGAAGGTTTTATTGTCCTTGTGTTAACTGTTTGAATGAGAGACGACTAGAAGCTGAGGAGATACGTGATCATCTTATTTGTGAGGGGATTTGTAAGAGTTATACAACATGGATATGTCATGGTGAATCGTTAGACAGGCCGAGGGTGTCGGATAGAGAGGAAATTGATGACGTGGAAATGGACGATGGAATAGAGGACATGATCCGTGATGTTGGGCAAGAGTCTTTTCGGCGCGCACATGTGTATGATACTTTGTGCAGTGATGCGCAATTGGCTTTGTATCCGGGGTGCACTAATTTCACACGGTTGTCAGTGGTGTTAAGATTGTTCAATGTGAAGGCGAGAAATGGGTGGAGCGATAAAAGCTTTACCGAATTGCTTGAGTTGTTGAAAGAAATGCTTCCAGAAGGTAACACATTGCCATCTCGAAACTATGAGGCGAAGAAGATATTGTGTCCGATAGGTATGGAGTATAAGAAAATACACGCTTGCCCCAATGATTGCATATTGTACAGGAAAGAGTTTGAAGAGATGCACGAGTGCCCTGTGTGTGGGGTATCACGCTACAAAGTGAAGGATGGTGATTCTAGTTGTGATGTGGTCACCAAAGGTCCTCCTGCGAAGGTGTTATGGTATCTTCCCGTGATTCCGCGGTTCAAGCGATTGTTTGCTAATGTAAATGACACAAAGAACATTATATGGCATGCAGATGAGAGGAAGTGTGATGGACAGCTTCGCCATCCGGCCGATTCTTTGCAATGGAAGAGAATTGATAGTTTGTTTCCGGATTTCGGCAATGAGCCCAGAAACCTCGTGGCTTGGACTTGCTACCGATGGAATGAATCCATATGGAAACTTAAGTAGTATTCATAGTTCATGGCCTGTTCTCCTTGTAATTTACAACCTGTCTCCTTGGTTGTGCATGAAGCGCAAATACATTATGTTAAGTATGATGATTTCGGGTCCTAAACAGCCAGGAAATGATATTGATGTTTATCTGAGTCCCTTGATTGAAGACTTGAGAATGTTGTGGGATGAAGGCGTTGATGTGATTGACGGGTATTGCCGTGAGACATTCAGATTGCGTGCCATGTTATTTTGCACCATCAATGACTTTCCAAAGATACGGGAACCTTGTGTGGGTATAGTGTTAAGGGGCATAAAGCATGTCCAATATGTGAAGAAGGCACATGTTACCATCAACTGCAACATGGAAGGAAGACGATTTACCTTGGGCATCGGAGATTTCTCCGACGTAATCATCCTTATCGTAGATTGAGGAAAGCTTTCAATGGACTTCTGGAGAATGAAATTGCTCCGGTGGCCTTGACTAGAGAGCAAGTTTATGAAAGGGTGAACAACACTAATGTTATCTATGGGAAGACCCGGAAAGAAGGCTACGAGAGAAGAAAATATGGAAGAAGAGGTCGATCTTCTTTGATCTTCCATACTGGTGCAAGCTTGATGTAAGACATTGTATTGATGTGATGCATGTAGAGAAAAATGTGTGTGACAGTTTAATCGGAACGCTTCTCAACATTCAAGGCAAGACAAAGGATGGTGTGAATGCTCGTCTGGATCTAGTTGCGATGGGTATACGAGAGCAGTTAGCTCCACTTAAAGTGGGGGATAAGAAGACTTATTTGCCCCCAAAGATGTCATACTTTATCAAAAAAAGAGAAAAGAAGTTTACGTGAATGTCTACGGGAGTCAAAGTGCCACAGGGTTACTCTTCAAATATCATAAGACTTGTCTCAATGTAAGATCTCAAATTAGTTGGCTTAAAGTCTCATGATTGTCATGTCTTGATGCAACAACTACTACCGGTGGCCATTCGTGACATATTGCCTAAAAAAGTCAGACATGCCATTACTAGGTTATGCTTATTCTTCAATGCTATATGTAGCAAGGTCATTGACACTAAAAATTTGGATGAGTTGGAAAATGAGGCAGCCATTGTATTGTGCCAATTGGAGATGTATTTTCCACCTTCATTTTTTGACATCATGGTTCATTTGATTGTTCATCTAGTGAGGGAGATTAGATTGTGCGGTGCCGTTTATTTAAGGTGGATGTACCCGGTTGAGCGATACATGAAGATCCTAAAAGGATATATGAAAAATCCACACCGTCCCGAAGCATCTATTGTTGAAAGGTATGTTGCAGAAGAAGCTATTGAGTTTTGTACAGACTACATGTCAGAAGCGGAACTCGTAGGGCTTCGAAGTCTCGTCACGAAGGAAGATATGATGGTAAGGGTACACGAGGTATCACTGTTAAGAGCATGGATCGGGAGGAAGTGCTTCAAGCACATTTGTATATATTGAATAACACTGATGAGGTTGAACCATACTTATGTGAGCATAAAAGCATCATCAATGAAACTTACCCTAGAATGAATGAAAAATGGTGTTTGAACAAGCATAACAAGACTTTCTTGAACTGGTTTAAAGAAAAAAATTGCAAAGGATGGTACTGCTTCTGATACATTAAAATGGCTAGCACAGGGGCCTAACTTTGATGTCATATGCCGGAGTGGGTACGATATCAATAAGTTTTCCTTCTATACAAAGTCCCAGGATGACAAAAGTACTATGCAAAACAGTGGGGTTATGGTCGTCGCTGAGTCCATGCATTTCTCTAGTTCGAAAGATAAAAACCCTGTTATGGCATCAGTTTCATACTTTGGAATCATTGAAGAGATATGGGAGGTTGATTACACGAAGTTTAGAGTACCTGTTTTTAAATGTCAGTGGGTCGACAGTAACAATGGTGTGCAAACCGATGAGTTAGGATTCAAATTGGTGGACCTTAGTAAGGTAGGTAATAAAGAGGAACCTTTCATCATGGCATCCCAGGCAAAACAAGTGTTTTATATCCGTGATCCTTCTAACAAAAGGTGGTCAGTGGTTCTCCAGGGAAAAAACATGTATAATGGTAGTGAGGGAAATCACGATTCAACTCTTGATATTTCTGATACTCCTTCTTTCTCAACACGAGTGCCAAATTTCAATGAGGAAAATGAAGTGGATGATGTACATGCTACTCGTAATGATCACCAAGAAGGGTTATGGGAGAACTTTACTAATTGACCACAAAGTAAGTTTAGTTTGATATTACCATCAAGTTTGGCATATTATATGTTTACGTTGGTATTTATAAGTTATGTTTATGTACGTTGATCGATATTTATAAGTTATGTTTGATATTTATCCTGACATACTAACAAGTATTTTTTTTGTTTTGTGTTTAAACAGGTATACATGGCTGATCATGAGGATATCCCTCCTTCATGCAGCGGGTCAGAGACCCCGTCTACCGGTAGAAAGGGTAGACGTGCCACACGGATGAGGAATTTGACTGCCAACCGTGGGTCAAATCAAAGGATAAGAGTAGACTTTGATAATAACCTCAATCCTATTGGGCCAATGGAAGATCAATTTAACAGTTTTGTGGCGACCCTTGCTAGGAACAGGCCCAGTATACTCATTGATAGGTGGAGAGATGTACCGGCGGACGTGAAGGAGCATATATGGAAGAGTGTTATGGTATCTATACTTCTACGTCTTGTGTTTCTCTGTATCTACTTTATTTTTATCTTAATAATATCATACAGTAATTCGTTGATTCTTTTGGTCTTAATGTAGTTGACCTTTGACATACCGGATACATACGCTATGAAGAAGCGTTTGCTAAAGTATGCTGGAGAGCGTTGGAGGGCTTTTAAGGCCGACCTGGGCAGATACTATATATTCAATCCAAAAAGTAAAAAGAACCCACTCGAGGTGTATCCGTTTCTTGACAAGGCGACGTGGGATCGCTTTGTTCAGAGCCGACATGATCCCAGCTTTCAGGTTAACTTATTTGATTTGTCTCTAAATTTATGTAATTGCATTAATTTCATTTACTTATGTAATTTAATTGTCTTTTATTTATAACAGGAGAAGAGGGAAAAGGGGCAGAAAAACCAAAGCAAGAATGTCTACCCCCATGTCATGTCTCGTGGGGGATATAAAAAGCTTGTTAAGAAAATGGTTGAAGAGGAAAAGAAAGCACGTCAGCAGGCAGCATCTCAGGCGGATCCTAATGCTGAAAATCTTCCAGAGGTTGTTGATCCACCTCCACCCCCACGCCATCGTTCATGGAAGAGGGCCCGACAAAGAAAAACGGGACAATATACATCCGAGGAGGCCCGCCAAGTAGCTGAGAGGATTGTAAGTATAGTTTGTTGTAATTGTCATTTTAAGATTGTTACCGAATTGTAATGTGACCTGATATTTTATGTGATAGGATGCCTTGGATGATCAGCTAACCCAAGGAACCTTTGTTCCTAGAGGACGCGATGATGTCTTATCTACTGCCATCGGTAAACCAGACCACCCGGGCCGTGTCATTGGTGTTGGATGGGGAGTCGGCATTCGCCAATACCATGGTTCATCATCACACCAATGCCACAGGGATTCGGTTGCAGATAGAGCACGACTAAAACAGGAGATTGCAGCTGAGCTTCGACAGGAGATGGCCGAGCAGTTTGCCCAGCAAATGGCAATATTGACTTCTATGTCCCAGCAGATGACAGCCGGTGTCCAACCCTCTGTCCATCCCTCTGTCCATGTGAGCACTAAGGGCTCATGTGATCCTCCTCATCATCCTGAAAATGATGATGATGGTGATGCTGCTGCTGATGATGATGATGGTGATGATGACGACCCTGATAGGTGTGAGCTGTATGTTGATGATCATCATCATCGCCGCTTAGTGGCATTGGGTAGGGCATATAATAAGTTAGGTAATATCATACACCATCGGTTATTATCGGATGATCAGCTGAGGGTGTCTGTTGAGATTATTCGAGATGTCGATGCTCGAGTCCCCGTGCCCACCGAGGAGGTTCAAACAAAGGGGTCGGGCACCCAGAACTTCATCCTCCGGCCAAGAAGACTGGTCAACTTTCTTGTTGCATCCGAGGTATTCGGTTAGTTGTGTTTTTCTATATTCATAGTTGAAATATATTTATTATTGTATAAAGAAAATGCTTTATTTTTATTCGTTATACGATGTTGGAAATGATATTGTGCCTACAAGGTCGGATCTAGGAAGACCAGAGATGTCTGCTCATGCCACGGTATTAATTTGAACATAAAGTTAATAACGAATTAAATAACTTAATTATCCGTGATTACTAATATATATCTATGTTGTTTAGGGGATCGACAAAGGGGCACCTGGCCATGGTGATGTTTTTAAAGTTCCGGCTATACAAAGGTTGTCACCATGGAGGATGATGCAGCCTTGGTAACGTTGGAACATGATGCCACCCTGGTGAACTGTATATACCAAAGAAGGAACTTATGGAGATGGCACTCAATAAAGAAATGTCCAGTTCTGCACAAATATCGTTTTTGTGCACGTAAGTATATTTTATTTATAAGTTAAGTACGTAATTAATTTTTAAATACTATGATAATTAACATGTTTTTCCAATATATTAGGTATCTGCATCGTATGTTAGTCGATCAGGGTAACCTCGCCCTTTATGGGTTCATTGACCCCATGTTCATTCAGGGTGATGTTCTCGTAGCATCGGAAGACCCGGTCACTACCATACGTGATATACTTGCCCGAGACGATCATCAATTCTATCTTGCGCCTTATCTCAATAAGTAAGTACCGGTTATTTAAGTATAACTATATATGACTTAGTCACTAATCTGTTCACAAATACAGCCAAAGATTGGCAATCGTGCTCTTTGTACCCAAGAATGAACGTCGTGGTCTTCTTCTGGTCATTGGGAAATAAGCCGGCGAATCAACTGAAGACAATCATCGAAACGTAAGCATTAAAATACTTTATAATCAGTAATGCAATTGTTTTAATTATCTGAAATCTATTAGATATACTTTAATTAATGTTTTTGTCATGATAGGTCTATTAATGCATCCCACATGTTGCGTGGTGAAAGGCGTACTCGGGCTATCAGATGGATTATTCCCAGCGTAAGATATTTATTAGTTCAAATGCATCAAATGCAGTGGGTACAATAATTGATTTCTATTTTATTTAATTCCTCATATTCTAATTGGGTTTCATTTGTACGTAGTCACGTATACAACGTGGGTAATGGGAATGTGGCTACTATGTGATGCATTGGATGTTGGAAATTATCTCCTCCGGGATCACTGAAAGATGGAGCGAGGTAAATGTTAATTGACACAATTAGAAGTAATAGTATAGATTCGTTATATGTTTTATGTTAGTTTATTACTTAAAAGATATAATCTTTTGTCCAATTAAACTTGCAGATATTCAACAATCCAACTCCATTATCTGATTCTGACATCAACATCATAAAGAGGCGTTGGGCAACTTTCTTTCTTGAAGTGTACCACCCATAGTTTGTATATATGTAGTTAGTTTAAAAACTTATCATGTACTAGCTATAGTGTACATTTGACTGATGATATGTATTAGTGCTCAGGTCTGGTTCAATTCTTCTTCTCTCGTGTTTTGATGTAGCCTTGATAAAGTGTTGTTTTCATTCATTCGAAATTAATTAGGCCTGATGCCCTCTGTTTTCAGATTCTGTGCTCACTAGTCATTTGATGAAATGTCAGTATTTTTAACCATATGTGTAA
Organism: Sophora flavescens; assembly: GCA_030762895.1. Classification (NCBI taxonomy): domain Eukaryota; kingdom Viridiplantae; phylum Streptophyta; class Magnoliopsida; order Fabales; family Fabaceae; genus Sophora; species Sophora flavescens. The sequence goes on from CM061063.1 coordinate 116,951,453, forward strand.
GAGCTGATTGTTTGTGCCAAGAAAATTGAATGAAGTATGTTTTGCTTTTGATATGGTTAAAACTTTATTGCAATTGTGTCAAAACTGGTTTGGTGTTCTGTTGTTGTTTCTTGTTTGATCAGGGTACTGCTGGTTTGTTTATTGATCTGCATTACTGAAACAGGGGGAAGGAATGATTGAAATGTAAATAACAGATTAAAAAAAATATGAGATTTTACACATCGGTTCATCAAAAACCGATGTGTAAATTTAACTTTCTACATCGGTTTTCCGTAGAACCGATGTGTAAATTTCACTTTACACATCGGTTCTATTTAAAACCGATGTAGAAAGTTAAATTTACACATTGGTTTTAGGCAAAACGATGTAGAAAGTTAAATTTCCAACCTCTTATCAATTGATAAATTAATTTTCCACATCGGTTAATAGAAAACCGATGTTTAAAATATACTTTACACATCGGTTTTTTAACCGATGTGTAAAGTGGCAATAAACCACATCGGTCGTTTCCACATCAGTTTGAAAACCGATGTGGAAAGCCAAAAATAACCGACGTGGAATCCCTTTTCTGCACTAGTGGAAGAATATACTAGCATCACACTCTACACACTCTTCTTAACACGCACTCTATATTTGGTGGATTTCATGTAGAGCCGTGTGTTTTGGTGGGTCTCACATGAAATCCATCCAATAATATAGTGCGTTGAGGAGGAGTGTGATAAAGAGTGTGTTGTTGGCATTTTTCTATTTTTAAAAGTTCTAGAATATAATAGTGTTTGTTTGAAAGTGTTTTTTTTTTTTTCGGAACCCACCCTAATTAGTTTTTTGCGCCGACTGGGTCCACCATAATATCCCCACGGCTTAGCCCTTTGGGCCCGCTATGAGACTAATCTCTGGTTCGACTGATTGATCATGATTTTACCCATTGATTCTCAACCTACCAATGAGGGTGACTCCACAAGGATTCAAACTCAGGTTCTCCTCCTTACAAGGAGGTAGTTGCTTCTACTATACCAACATCTAAAAGGTTGTATTTTCTTCTTATTCATTTTACTGATTTATACATTCGAATAATTTATAGGATACATTTTTAAAATAAGCTGTGACGCATGTGTGTATCTAAAGAAGTGCACCAAAAAAAACAAAAAACAAAAAATAAAACACGCGTTTGAACACAAAGTAACTTAAAATATTGAAGCGTCGATGCATATTGATGAATGATGATACATTGTATAATGGTTCTCACAATAGTTTAACACAACAAGCCCTTTCATGTATGGGTTCACATACTTTATGCTAAAGTTCACCATTTTTAATACAAAAATGAATGTGATAAAGATTAAACTTTAGACTATTTTGTCACAAAAACTAATATTATGTTATAGATTATATATATCTTCCAAAAGCTTGTATTATTAAGTCGCACATAATTTTTTTTATATATCTATATCTAATTGGCACATTGCAACAAAAAGCGAAATGCACCACACGCGTAAGAGGTAGCTGTTCCACAAGGACCAATAGGACGGTTCTTTCATAAAGAGCTTAATATTTGTTTTTTATTTCGGGTATTCTCTGCCTAGCTGAATCACAGAGACTAATAACTTTAATTTAGACAACCACAAGAGCGGTAAAGCTCTCCTAACGCTGTTGCATTCCTAGAGTCAAAATTCGAACTCGAGACATCTAATTAATTTGGAAGAGATCCGTATCATCTCATTCAAACGCTATTGGGTGAGTATAAGATTATCTGAGCTGTTATATCTTCCCAAATAATTAATTAAATGATTTCATAAATTTTGTATTTTTCTTTTAGATTAAAATGTATTGAAATGGACAAAAAAAAACATTTATAATTATGTTTTTATAATATATAAATATTATTCTATTTACAAATAGAATTACTTTTAAGTAAAATCATTTTAAACATTTTTCATTTATAAATTTCAAAAAAAATATATACATAACTCAGAATCCAAACACCATATATGCTTCAGGCCCTCGTGACAAACATAGTTTAATTTAATTCTCTTTTTGAGATTGAGAATTAACAAAAAGAAAGAGAAACAATAGAAAATGAAGACACGTCATGAAAATGAAATAATGGAGTCTCATGGGACCACAGAAGACCGCAACGTTGCACGTGTCGACCGGTGATGGTACTTGCTGTTTGCTAATGGTTTTGAAAGGTGATGGAGGACCAGATTTCCTGCATTCAGAATTTTTATGGTCACACGTTTATTTTAATCTATTATCAAAATTTTATATAGTTGTGTCATAATAATATTCTTTCTCTAACTTTAAACTTTCTCCTTTTTCTCTACACATAGCCACGTATCATTATTAGAGGGGTAGTTTTGAGTCTTTTTGATTTAGAATTACTCTTTTACTTCGTTTTTTCTCCCATTTTATCTAAATAAGTGGCTTTTTCACATAGATCTAGTTTTTTTCTTCTTCGTGTTTTTCATGTTTTTTCGTCTTCTGTGTGCGGCGGTATTGTTGTTCGTCGTCTTGGTGAGGCGTTGTTTGATTTCTCGTCTTTGTGCGGTGTTCGTTTGGTTCAGATTGACAGATTTGCTTCGATCCATCACAGATTTGATCAAGAATTGGGCGTCAACGTTACTCCGAAGACATGGGTATTCCGGTGACTTTGATTTTGTCACTTTTGTAGGCATTTTGATTTTGCCGTGTTATCTTAAACCTGGGTCTTTGTGAGTTTGTTCGCAGATTCATCTTTTTCGGTTTTTAGCGATGTTGGATTTGTGTTGTTCGATGTATTTTATCAATTTGAATGAATGAATATCTTTTTAGTCAAAAAAAATTATATAGTTATTTTTACATTAATATATTTATGATATTTAAAATTATAGAGAATCATTCGTGAGGCAATGACTTGTGTAGTTATTAGTCCACATAGAAAGGAATGAAAATCTTCTGTCCCAAAAATTGGTGTCTCAGTATTCCATACCAATTATAAACTGAGAATATACATAAATATTAATGAGAGACAGAGAATGTGTCAGGAGCGTGAGATAGAACATCTTCTTCTCATAGAAAGATAGAAATGGGCACCAAAAGGTGAGTGCTTTGGTAGTTCGACCGAATGTTTTGCATCCTTCAGATTGGATAGATTGTTTGGCTACTTGTCTATCAAACATGTTCTTAACTCAACAAGTTTGGAAATGGCTCGTGGGTTGCGAAAATTAGGTGGAAAATTTTAAGTTGCAACCTTATTTGGCAATTTTATTGTAATATAATTTGTGACTTAAAAGATAAGATCGATAAGGTCAATGCTATTTTTCTTCATATTTGTAATATATAGGTGTTATCTAAGATGTATCACCTATCAAAGTGGTGCATTACTCAAGTGACAAAATCTAGATCATCCAAATTATCACTTGGATTAGTTAGACTTTTCCTGATCAAACCGTATAGCATTGGTCAAAGTGGCTGTTAGTTTGGTATTTGCATAAAAGGTGCATTTTCCCTCCTCTTCCGTTCTTCTTCCACCAGAAGAATGGGTTAATGCTCAATCCAAAAGAACAAATTTTGACTCAAATAAAACTGGAGTACAATATCAAGAACAATAAGAAAAATTCATTCATTCTTTCAATAATTCAATAGATACAAATCTTGCAAGTACAGATCAACATGAAAGGAAAACTTTAAATTAACTTGCAAACAAATGGTCTGCAAATTTTAGCCCTTATTCATATGTAAAACAGGTTTGCTAATTTGACACAAAATGCTGGACAACAATACATACATCGTATGAACAAGTCAGCTGCCATGATGCAGATCAGAATTGCAATGTCTGACCATCAGAAGACAGCTTTTTTTTTTTTTTTTTTTAAATTTAAATTTTTTTTTAAATAAATTTTTTGATTAAGTATGGGCATTCACCACATATTTGAAGGCATTCACCAGATAATTGAACTACGTTCACCAGATAATCTAAGGCATCCACAAGCTAATTTAGTATAGGCATTCACCACATATTCGAAGGCATTCACCAGATAAGTGAACTACGTTCACCAGATAATCTAAGGCATCCAAAACTCGGTTTTAGTATGGGCATTCACCAGATATTCGAAGGCATTCACCATATAATTGAACTACGTTCACCAGATACTCTAAGGCATCCAAAACTTGGTTTTAGTATGAGCATTCACCACATATTTGAAGGCATTCACCAGATAATTGAACTACGTTCACCAGATAATCTAAGACATCCAAAACTTGGTTTTAGTATGGGCATTCACCACATATTTGAAGGCATTCACCAGATATTTGTACCCCGTTCACCAGATATTGACACATACTTAATCAAAAAATTTATTTACAAAAAAAAATTAAATTTAAAAAAAAAAAAAGGTGCTAAAGTGTGCCGCAGTCAGTATTCTGATCTTGACTTGTTCATGTATTGTATGTATTGTGTCGCAAAAACTGTGTCAAAAAATCATTTCCGTATGTAAAAAGATGAAAACAAGAAAGATTATCCTGAGATTCAAACCAAGCAAATCAGCTCGAAAGAGTCCGAATGCAGTTTTGCTCCCTAGATCTCTCTTCCTTCTTGCTCGCAGCTTCTCCATCCCCTCCCTGCGCAAGGCTATGTGTGTTGCTTTTCTATCCCTATGCTTCTCTAAAGTGGTGAAGTTTTAAACACACTATCATAATAGGGTAGTTTTGAAATTATTTACAAAAATAAAATGGGGGTGACTTTTATCATTTGACAATCATCCCAATTTTTTATATTGATTTTTTTTACAAATGGCAAGACATCATTTCTGACCGTTCATGTGAAGCCAGTTGTGTTAAGTCTCTAAAATATCTTATGTGAATTTTCCTAAGTTTTGATGAAAACTAAACATTGGTAAATGATTTAATCTACCTAGCGTACAGATCAAAAAAATAAGAAGTCACCTTCTCACTTGTCTGCTCACATAGATGATCACCTGTATGGAGAAGCAAAAGTCAACTTGTTTGCTGACTAGGATTATTGACTTTCTACATTAAAGTTTCAATCTGTCTTCTAGTAAATTCTCACACTTGTATGAGGTTCCTCGATGAAGAACCAAAGACCGAACAAGCTTTTGGAAGCTGTCCCTTCATATAGAAAACTCTGAAGCGCTCTATCTCTCTCTCACACTTATCAAGAAAAGTTAGAAGTCATTATCACAAGCAACCTAGGAAATCAGAGATAAAGACCAGTTAAAGAATGCTTCCAACATGCTTTATTCCCTAGTACTTCTGGTTATTACACGAAAAGGGAAATGTGCTCTGGAAAGTACAAAAAGCATTCTACACAACTCTGTTATGGCTACTGCACGATGCATAAAGCCATGATCCTTAGTGTTAGAGTACAACCAATGTTACTATTGCATTAATGGTTGCCCAGAACGACTCTATTGCATTTATTGAAGTTCTGCTTGAAGCCATCAACTGAGAGAATGTCTCTAACGGATCTTAAATGCTTGAAGACTATAAATACAGAAATCATTGAAGATGAAGATATATAGAGAACACATAGCATTAAAAGAGTCATTATTTTGCGCATTTATTTCTTTATTCTTTCAATCTGTATTCTTCAATCATTTGAAGTTATTACACAATCTTTCCTAAGCTTACATTTAATTCAATCTGAGTGTTAGTGAAAGAATTGTCTGTCTGATTGTATTTATTACAAACAAACTTCTTAAACTAACCTGAGTGAGCCTGAAGAGGCTAAGTGTGCAAAGAATACTTGTCTTGGAGCCTGAAGAGGCTAGGTGTGAAAACAATACTTGGAGTCTGTAACCTGATCAGTTATAGTGGATAAAACTTGGTGCTGCCAAGGACTGGACGTAGCTATTTGTGTTGAAGAGTGAACCATGATAAATAGCTGTGTTAATCTCACTTCCCTTAAACTCTTTAGTTACTTTGATTATTATATATGCTTTCTAACTAAGGGGTTAAAGTGTGAACTTTGAATCTGTTTTCAAGTTTTGTGCTTGAGTGTTGTTGTTTTAAATCTCATCAGACAGGTCGCCTATCTGTACTGTGTTTCTCTCACTTGTCTGAACTTAGCTTCTGTGTGCGAAAAGTTTTCAACTTTGTTTTAAATTCTGATAAACACAATTCAACCCCCCTTCTCGTGTTTATAGTTGTCTATTTCAGTTGGTATCAGAGCCCAGCCATTGGGTTGAGCATCTAACAGTGTAGAGGTAAAAGGTCCTGAAGATTAGACACGACTGCTGGAGCTAGTTCAAGTGGAAGTCACCAGACTGAAGGAGCTTCCCTAACTAGACCTCCATTCTTCAATGGAGAAAACTACAACTATTGGAAAGATAGATTTCAATGGTTCATTCTATCTACAAACTCTGATCTCTGGGATGTCATCACTGGTGGCCTATTCATTCCTAAGAATGATGACAACACTAACAAGCCAAAAGCTTAGTGGACCCCTACAGAAAAGACAAAATAGGAGCTGAACCACAAAGCCAGATACAACATCATTTGTGCTCTCAGTCCTGAACAATTTGAAAAAGTTTGTGCATGTGATTCTTCTAAAGAAATATGGGATACTTTAGCTGTCACACATGAAGGAACAACCAAAGTTAAAGAATAAAAAAATTTCATACTTGTCAGAAAGTATGAACTATTTGTCATGGAGGAAGGAGAATCTGTTGCTCGGATGATAGGAAGATTTCAAACTATCATCAATGGTCTAAAATCTCTTGGTAAAGTTTACACTAATGCTGAGAAGGTCTGAAAGATTTTGAGAAGTCTACCTAAGCAGTGGAGACCTTTGGTCACTGCTATCTCTCAAGCCAAGGATCTCACTACCTTGACTATGGATGAACTTCTTGGAACACTCACTGTTCATGAGCAAGAACTTGGAGATGAAATTGCAATAAAGAAGGGCAAGTCAATTGCTCAAGGTCGATCAAAGTCAGCAAAAGCTTCCAAGGCTCAAGGCGGGGCGAGTCATCCAGTGATGTTGACCTATCTGAACCCGAGGATTCTGAAAGTGATGAAGAATTGTCTCTCCTAACTAGGAAAATAAAGCTTCTTTAACAGAAAAAGAAGTTTAGAAAGGATAAGCCATCCAGAAGGTTCAACAAGGACAAGAACTTAAAAGAATCCACTTCAACAGACAAGAGTTCAATTGTCTGCTATGAGTGCAAGAAGCCTGGTCACATCAAAGCTGAATGTCCTCAACTCAAGAAAGCCCCTTTTAAGAAGTTCTTCAAAAAGAAGAAGAAAGAAATGATGGCTACTTGGGAGGATCTGGAGTCAACATCTTCTGATGAAGAGACAGAGGAAGAAGCTAATCTCTGTCTGATGGCCAACACTGACTCAGATTCAGTTAATGAGGTACATTCTGACTATGAGGAATTATTTGATGCTTATGAGGAGTTGCTGGAGGAATCCAACTGCTTATATAAGGCCTTCAAATCCCTCAAGAGAGAGTGTGTAAAGCTCATCAATGAGCATAAGCAGAAATCTCAAGAGTGCTAGAAGCTGGCCAAAGAGAACAGTAAGCTGACGACTGAAAAGTCTGATGTTTCTAAGATCTCAAGTGAAACATCACAATCTGAAGAAGTTTAAAAACTTCAATAGAAAGTGGAAGAGCTCACTTCTGATCTTGCCAAATTTGTTAATGGCAGAGATAATCTGACAAAGCTGCTTGGCTGTCAGAGACACTCTCTTAACAAAGAAGGTATTGGATATGTCCTTCAGACACATCATAAAGTATCAACTAAAACCTCTATGGTGTCTGTTAAGTCAGCATTAATTAAATCCATACCTGTCTGTAACTACTGTGGAAAGACTAGACATGTTATGTCTAAGTGTATCCATAAGAAGAGAAAGAAGTCTTCGCAGACTCCTAGAACTAACAAAAAAGGACCCAGAAAATTATGGGTACCTAAAGATCAAATAATTTATGTTGCAGATGTCCTTAATCGGACAAAGAAAACACCACTGCTGGTACCTGGACAGTGGTTACTCGCGACATATGACAGGAGAAAGGTCTATGTTCCTAGACCTCCAACTTTAGAAAGGAGGATATGTTGCCTTTGGAGGAAATCAGAAAGGGAAGGTTATAGGCATTGGTACTATTGGTGGTAAACCCCTTCTTCCCTCTATATCTAATGTTCTTGTGGTTAAAGGATTAAGACACAATTTTCTTAGCATAAGTCAATTATGTGACAGTGGATTTGATGTCTCCTTTACCAAAGATTTCGGTGTAGTTAAAGACTGTAGTGACAGAACCCTCTTTTCAGCAAAAAGGCAACAAAATATGTATAAGATTGAAATGACTGATCTCTCAGATCAAAGTGTAACCTGTCTGATGTCTAAAGAGGATGAAAGATGGTTATGGCATAAGAAACAAGGACATGCTAGTATGAAACTAATTTCTAAACTGAAAAAGGATAACCTTGTGAGAGGATTGCCTGATATTAGTTTTAAGAAAGATGTCTTGTATGATGCATGTCAGGGAGGTAAACAGATAAAATCAAGTTTCAAATCTAAAAAGCAAGTATCAACCTCTAGACCTCTTCAGTTGTTACATATGGATCTGTTTGGACTAGTTAGTGTTGCCAGTCTGGCTGGAAGAAAATATGGATTTGTCATTGTTGATGACTACACTAGATTTACATGGGTACTCTTCTTAACCCACAAGGATGAGTCTTTTAAGGCTTTCTCGGTATTCTGCAAAATAGTACAAAATGAACAGGGTTTCTGTATCTCTACCCTTAGAAGTGATCATGGGGGAGAATTTGAAAATGAGCAGTTTAGACAGTTCTGTGAGGAGAATGGGATCTCTCACAATTTCTTTGCACCTAGAAATCCACAACAAAATGGAATGGTTGAGAGAAAGAGCAGATATCTGCAAGAGATGGCTAGATCTATGCTCAGTGAGAATAATCTTCCTATGTACTTCTGGACAGAAGCAGTAAACACTGCATGTTATGTACAGAATAGAATAATTATTATGCCTTTTCTAAAGAAGACACCTTATGAATTGTGGAAAGTTAAAAGCCCCAACATATCTTATTTTCATGCATTTGGTTGTGAATGCTTCATTCTGAAGACCAAGGATCAACTTGGAAAGTTTGACTCCAAAGTAGATAAAGGTATTTTTGTAAGATATTCTGAAATGTCTAAAGCCTTTAGAATTTATAATTCCAGAACCTTTGTTATTGAAGAATATGTTCATGTTAATTTTAATGATGGTTTAAAGACTGATAAGGAATTATCAGATCTAGAAGATGATCTTGATATAAACAAATCAGAAAACCAACAACCTGATCTGACCAAGATAGAATCTATGATTGAGTCAGACAGACAAGTGAAGCAGACAAGTCAGCAAACAAGTCAGCAGACAAGTCAAGATCTTCATGTTGATCTCAAAAGATACTGGAAGTTCAAAACTCATCATCCTAAGGATCTTATTATTGGAAATCCCACAGAAGGAGTAAGAACCATATCCATTTTAAAAGAGTCAAGCAATGTGGCCTTTATATCATAAATTGAGCCAAAACACATTGAAGAAGCTCTTGAGGATGATAGCTGGATTCTTGCTATGCAAGAAGAACTCAACCAGTTTACCAGAAATGATGTCTGGACACTTGTCTCAAAACCCAAAAACAAATCTGTCATTGGAACAAGATGGATCTTCAAAAACAAATTGGATGAAGATGGCAAGGTTGTCAAAAGCAAGGCAAGGTTAGTAGCCAAGGCTATAACCAACAAGAAGGTATTGATTATACTGAAACCTTTGCACCTTTAGCTAGAATAGAAGCTATCCGCATATTAATGTCATGTGCTGCACAACACCAAATCACTCTCTTTCAAATGGATGTAAAAAGTGCTTTTCTAAATGGTATAATTGAGGAAGAAGTGCATGTTAAACAACCCCCTGGTTTTGAAGATGCTGATAAACCAGATCATGTTTTCAAACTTAAAAGGCATTATATGGTTTGAAACAAGCACCAAGAGCATGGTGTGATAGACTTAGTTATTATATCATGCATAATGGATTTACAAGAGGATACGTAGATACTACTCTGTTTAAGAAAAGCTCTAAAGAAAATTTTATTATAGTTCAAATATATGTTTATGATATTATTTTTGGAGCAACTAATGAAAATTTGTGCAAGGAATTTTCCAAGCTAATGCAAGCAGAATTTGAGATGAGCATGATGGCAGAATTAAAGTTCTTCCTTAGATTACAAATCAAACAGACGAGTGATGGAATCTACATCCATCAACAAAAGTATACCAATGAGATACTCAAAAAGTACAAAATGGAAAGTACCAAACTAATGAAAACTCTCATGCAACCCAATGCAAAACTAAGCAAAGATGATGAAGGTAAAAAGGTAGACCAAACTGTCTACAGAGGTACGATTGGCTCTCTACTATACTTAACTTCAAGTAGACCAGATATTCAGTTGAGTGTCTGTATATGTGCTAGATTCCAATCTGACCCAAGAGAATCTCATATAAAAGCTGTTAAAAGAATATTTAGAGATTTGCTTGGGACTACTAATCTTGGTATGCTGTATTTAAGATCAAAAGAATATAGATTAGTGGGATTTTGTGATGCTGATTTTGCTGGAGACAGAATAGAAAGAAAAAGTACCAGTGGAGGATGTCACTTCATTGGAGCAAGCTTAGTCTCCTGGTCAAGTAAGAGGAAGACAACTATTGCCTTGTCTACTTCTGAGGTAGAATACATCTCAGCTGCAAGTTGCTGCTCTCAACTCTTATGGGTAAAACATCAACTTGAGGATTACTCTATTTATGAGCATAACATATCTGTGTGGTGTGATAATTATAGTGCCATATGCTTAACCAAAAATCCAATTCTACAATCTAAGGCTAAGCATATTAAAATTAAAAAATTGTATAAGGGATTATGTTCAAAAAGGTATCTTTGATATTAAGTTTGTTAAAACTAAAAATCAATGGCCTGATATTTTCACTAAACCATTAGCAGAAGAAAGGTTTTTATTTATTAGAGATAATCTAAACATGCATTGCATTGTTGAATGACATGTCTAAGTGTTAACCTGTCTATGCTATCTACATTATATCACCTGTCTATATTACTCGTTCGACTCAACGAGTCACTCTGCTAGAACTCAACAGTTTTTTGTTGAAATGATTATTAATTATTTAATATCATTCTTTAATCTGAAGCTAATCATGTGCACGACAGTTTTTAATCTCGAAACCATGTTTTCATGATGTCTAAAGTGGGCGCTGCAGTGTTGGAACCAAAGTGGTTCTGGTTTATTTAATCTCTAGGTTTTGATGTTAACAAAAGGATTAAATTTGCTTAGTAAAGTGTTAGTTGAGATCTAACAAGTGGTTTCAGTTGATGCAGGAATATCCAAAATAATATAAGGTATATAATGCTTGGCCTCTTGGAAAGAGTTATCCGTCCAAATGTTATTTAAACTGTTTATATTTTAATCGTTAAGTAGACGGCTAACTATATCTCTGTAGATGTCCATAGTAGCCACGTCAGCAGACGAGTGATCTCCTTCAAACTCAAGTAGACATCCATAGTGCCTAACTAATGTAACGCCCTTCGTTACATTAGTAACCCAAATTAATTTCAATAAAAATCCTTCAAAACATTTAATAAAAAAAACACAGGTCATAAATTTTTTTATCAAATAACTAAGTATGAAAATACCTCGTATTAAATAAAATGATAGTATTTACAAAGTATTGAAAAATATTATTAAATCCAATCATTTGAATAAAAACTAAAAGCCTCAAAATCGGGCGTCTAATTACAATCTGATAAAAAAATAGTATGTAAACCAAAGAACGTCGTCCGCATAATACTCTAAACCATACTACATTACTAACCAACTAGCTAATCAAAGATAACTCTTCAGATCTCTGGATCCTCAACAGCGATGTCCTATGTCTCTGAAAACAACACTTATAATGAGATATAAAATCCCAGTGATCAACAATACGGTTTATAAAATGTTTCGAAAATAGTTTTGTTCTCAGTCGGTGCGGTAACCGGAAAAACTAACCATGGTATCCGCTAATTTCCCAAAATAATATATAAAAAAATACTTTTAATAACAACAAAAATTTCATCAAGTCAAATGCATATAGCATAAGATCAACTCATCTCAATGCATCACATTCCACATACCAAGTAAATTCTAAATTAATCCAAGTGGCTCGAAGGCCTCGTAACTAAACTGGTCTCTTGCCGGCATGCCATAAATCTCACACATCACATGACAATGGTGTCCCGTTGCCCACCCCTAGTCATGAGGAATCTTTCGATGTCACCCTCCTGTCGGGGACATTTCTATTTCGATACCTCCCATGTGCACATGACGGTATTTCTCCCTTTTCGACACCCCAACATGTGGCGGTGTTACTTTCGATACCCCTTTTTAGGCGGTATTGCTCTTTTTAGACATCCCAATTATATGGGGATGTTACTTTCGATACCCCATCACGGTGGTATTACTTTTCGATACCCCTATCATAGGTGGTATTGCGGCAAACATCATACAACATATTATAACTCAAATAAGTCATGTCTCATGCATGTAACAAACTATTTCCCTCAATTTTAAACACATAAACTTCCACCAATAACAAACAATCATGAATATCACAACATATTATACATGAATAATCACGTTAAAACATCAATTAATCAATTAATTCCCCTTTTAAACAAAACCCCAATTTTAGAATTTAGGTTACTAACAATATGCATCAAGTCAATTAAAGACTCACAAAACCACATGGTAATCCCTTATCAACAAAAACAATCATATATATACCATGGAAATGATTCATAAAAAGTTTTGTTACTCACCTCTTGAAGACCTCCAAATAGCTCTAAGCGTTTCCTACTGCGAATCCTAACGTTTGCCAAGAGTTATCATCATCTTCCTCTTCCTAGACTCCCTCTTCCACAACTATCTCTTTTTAATCCTTGAATTTCTTCTCTTCTTAGCCGTTTTTGAGTTTCTATGTGTAATTAGGGTTCCAAAACGCACCCTAAGAGTGTTAAGATTCTATTTATAGAGCCCCCAATAGCCCAAAACGTGTAAAAACGCGCTAAGCCCGCTTACTCTGCATATGGTGCTGTATTTCGCACATATCTTGAGTTACAAGAATCCAATTTGGACGAATTTGGTGTCTATGGAAAGCTAAGAGATAGGGCTATATTTCTTATGCATATCTCGAATTCAAACAAGTTCTCTTTCGTTACGAAATATCCATCTGAAGTTAGGTATCTAGTCATATTATGCGAAATTGAGCTTAAAACACTCAAACTATCTATTTATAATGGGTAACACAGCATGGGCCTTGATATGCTTATGTTTCCTATCATCATTGCCGCAATAATTTAGTCCAGGGTAGGTTCTTATCCTTCTTTTTTTTTAAAAGAAAACATGCAATTTGGATAAAGCCAAATTTTTTATATTGCTAACAAAGAATCCTACGTGCTATTCACGTAGGTTTCTTAATTAATTAATTTATTTTTATTTTTTTTTAAAATCAATTTTACATTATTGTGGAACCCACTGGATTTTTATTATAAAGAAAACAATTATAATAAACTCTTATACTACCCTTTTTTTATTAAAATAATTATATTTGAATTTTTAGGATGTTACATTTCTCCCCTCCTTAGAGAATTTCGTCCCCGAAAGTCATCACATACTCACACACATATTGTAACATATGCTGAAAACCAAACATAAAGGTTACCTTACCTTAAACAACAAGATCTGGGTATTGACATACGATGTCCTCTTCCATCTTTCAAGTAGTTTCCTTCGGAGTTAATCCTTTCCTATAACACTTTCACCAATGGAATTGTCTTGTTCCCTAGAGTCTTTGTGCCCTTATCCAAGATTTGACTAGGCCTAGGCTTATAGATCAAATTATCCTTCAATTGTAAAGACTCGGGAGCTATCACATGAGACTCATCAGGTACATATTTTCTAAGTTGCGACACATGGAAAACATCATGAAGATTTGCCAATTGTGGCTGAAGAGCCAATTGGTAAGCAACGAGCACGACTCTTTTGAGAATTAGGAAAGGTCCCACGAAACGAGGATTCAACTTGCGGACTTTCATTGACCTCCGTACCCCTGTCTTAGGAGTGACTCCAAAAAATACATGTTCCTCTTCCTAAAATTCTAAAGGCTTTCTTTTCTTGCTGACATAACATATTTTACCTATTCCGCTTAGTGCGCATCTTACCCTCAATCACTCGAATCCTAACCGTGGCCTCTTGAATTAAATTGGGTCCTAATAAGACCTTCTCACCTACTTCTCACTAACATAAAGGGGACATACATTTCCTAATCACATCATCACTATTTATATATATATATAACTATTTCACCAGATAATAAGAGTACAATTCATGGCACCTTAACTATAAAAATATATTTTATTTTATTTTAAAAAAAGTCAATAGTAACATTTATATAATAAAATCATGCACTTAAGAATTTTTTTATGTCCATCCACCTATAATTAAAATATATTCAATTGCATTTCATCATTATAAGCATTCTGACAAATTAAATTTATAACAAACATTCCACAAAAGAAATTGAAGTAATGTTTTATACTATCCATAAGTAGATGTATAGTCTCTTACAGATCCTACACCAAATTTACTATATTATTTACAGAACGGAGGAATTTTATAAAAAGGAAAATAAAGAAATGAGAAGCAGTAGCGGCACCCACATACTAATTCTTATCTAGCCCATAATGATAATTTCAAAAAATAAAATAAAAACTGTTTCACTTTTTGTTGATAAGAAGATCTGACTTAAAAGAAATGTGGTAACAAAATGGAGAATAAGATTTAATAAACTTGCAATTAAATTTTTCAATAACAAATATAAAAGTAAACACCACAATAGCACTAAGAAATAGTTCCATCTTGATCTTTAAGTTTGCATATACGAATAAGAAATAATCTTTTTTCACTTTTTGATAAGAAATATAAGTTTGTAAGGATTAGACATGTCATTAATCTATATGGAAAAACAAATCCTAGTGATATATTAATCAAGATTAAAATTTGGTCACTTGAGAAGCAATCTGAAATTTCAAGGAAAGTAATTATCTAAACAAAATTATATAACAAAATTACAACGTAATAATAAAATTTGAGCACATCTATACAACTTCTTTAATACAAAATTCATCTGTATTCACCTCCACCAATACATCTTTAAATATTGATACATCTTGGTTATTCCTAAATGTATGGTTAATGTTCCTTTATGTGTATCTTCTAACATTTTTTTTTCTAAGACTCCCCTCCTTAGGAACATTGATCTTATTCTTAAACAACACTAGACCGTTATCATATAACACATAATTCTCTTGGACAAAAGGAGATTGCAATTCCTGGCCTAAAAACTATGCCCGCTTAATCTATTTCCTAATGTCACTACAAATTTTCAATCTATTCAATTTCAAGCTTAAAGCCTTAAAAGATATCCAAATCCATGTCCCTAGACTCTTCTATTAGGTTCATCTACCCAAAGAAAAATATATCTATCCCTAATTGTTACTCTGTTTGATTTTATATTGTCCACACATAACCTCATACTCCCATCATTTTCCCCACTAAAAGCACTCAAAACTTATTACAAAATCAAACATATTCCTTAACAATAATCAAAGTGTGATTTGATATTATACTATAATTTAACAATAATAAGTTAAAGTTCAAAATAACATAAAATAAAATAATCAATGTATCTCAACAAGTGAAATGTAAGTCCAAGGATCATGCTGAAATTTTGACTCCAAACAAACATATTCAACTTTAACAATGTGTGGCAAACATCTTGCAGAGGACAGATTTATCTTTATAAGAAAGCATTTAAATATGTTATATGTGGATTGAGTTAGTATATTTGTTATTAAATTGGTCGTCTATTTCATGTTTCTCTACCCGTCCACTAGTCATGGCATCCAAAGCACTTGGAGTCTACGCGTCCACTTCTGTTGGTGTGTCGTGTCCACTACATATGTCTTTACGCGTCCACTCTTAGTCTTGTGTGGACTCGTCTATGCACACATTTATTATTTGTATTAATTTGTCCTTGAACACATTTATATAAAACATTTTTTTTTACTGAGTCAGCTACCTCCATCAATTCCATCATAACTTTTTATGGTCTCAATTTACCAACGTCGTTTTACACATAATGACATGTCTTGTCAATTTTTTTTTTGGAAACTGTTGTTTTTCAGAAACCTTTAAAATTAACCTCTTTCCCTCTGAAAAACTTTTCACTTCTCTTCATCCCTGTCAACCTGCCTCTGAAACTTTCGAACTCTCTGTCTCCCTTGTTCTTCCATACCTTAACTCATCTTACTCAATAATGGCTTCAACCTCTGCTCCCGTGCCTGCTTTTGCAACTGACAGTATGTCTATATCTGTGGAACATCACTTCAATTTTGGAACTCTACAAGAGTACAATCTGGATGTGAGTAAGTTCATTAACGCTGCTGGATGGGATGGAATCTTTCTGGAAAAGGTATCAGTGTATCCATATTTGATAAGGGAATTCTGGAGAAGACCAAAGATTTCTGAAACAGAAGTAGTTGGGTTTGTGCTGGGAAGAAATGTAATAGTGTCCGAGAAAACCATCTCTGATGCGATTGCATGTGCTCAAGAGGGTTCGGTCTTCACGGAGAACTGGGAAAAAGACCTAGGTGGTTCAGAGACAATTGTTGTTACCCTAATGAGGCAAGACACCATAAGAACTCACTCTTGGAAATCCTCTAAGATGAAGGATCACATCAGGATTCTTCACCAAATCCTGAACAAGGCAGAGCTGCATAAGATTGGGTCTAAGGACAACTTATCAGCTCTTCACAAGTTCTGTCTTTGTCATATGGCTCTTGGAACAAAGATCAACTTACCCTGGATCCTGTTTCATCACTTCAAGGATGCCATTGCCAACAAAGAATCTGCTTCTCACATCACATTCACTCACATTCTGTCAAAGATTTTCAAGCAGCAAGGCTTGTACGATGTTCTGAGTGCAAAGCCTAAGGATGAACAAGAAAGACTCCTTCGTGAGAAAGGAATACAAGCTACTGATTTTGGCAGAGTTAATCTCAGTGGCATGCAACTTAGAACATAAAAGCAAGTGTAGTTTGCCAAGCTTGAGGAGAAAATGAAGATTAAAGAAGAATCACTTGAGGCCAACGATGCTGCAATCCTTGGTCTAAAGAAAGGAACCAAGAAGAAGACAATGGTTGTCAGGAAGCCTAACCCTAGAAGGTCTACTAGGAGCATTATGATTAATGAGCCTACAGCTGAGGCACCTCAACCTGATCCTCAACCTGCTCCTAAGAGAGCAAAGAAGCTGGTTCTGCCTTTAGATGATGATGAAGAAGACAATGTTCCTCTGGGAACAATCTTGAAGAAGAAGAAAGCAAGTGAAACTGCTGCTGTGCCTACCAAGAAGAGGCAACCTGTAAGGAAAGCAAGGACCTTTGCAGCCTCTGAGGTAAACATATTTGCTGAAATTCATGTTAATTTAGCAGAAGATGCTCCTCTTGTCAACACTGTGAATGATAGTGTCTCTGCTCATGAAGGATTATTTGATAATGTATATAGACCAACTCTACCCGCACCCCAACCTTCACCACAAAGAACCCAAACTAATCAAACCACAACCTCATCCTCACCATAAAGCACCTCAAATCAATTGACCATACCACAACCTACACCTATCAAAACTATTTTTTCACCATTATACCTGATTCTGACCCCTGGTTTCATCAAACTAATGGTGGAATTTACCCAATGCCCCTTTTCCTAAACCTCTTAGACAACTCTTTCCACCCTTTGTACCCTCATCCCCTCTATTTGCTAACAAATCTGAGAATTGGGCCAAGATCAAGAGAGATTGGAAAGCTCTGTTTCACACTCACCAACCTGACCCTAATATTGACCCTGACACTCCTCTCACCAGGTGGTACCCTCTTGCTAAATATGAAAATGAACCATATGAGGACTACCCTTGGACCAACAGATATCCAAACACTCAGCCTCCCAAAGGACCCTTTCCCTCAGAAATGCACAACCAATGTGGACCTCTTCTTACCCACTTACCCTTTAAACTTTTCCCTAGAAGAAAAATTTACCCTCACCTCATAAAAACCCCTCCATTGATCCCCTTCACTGATGGAGTAGAGAGGCATATCATACCAGTATGGCAGACTGACCCAAAAAGGAACAGGCTGCGTACCCTACCTGAGAAGAGAGCCAAATCTTCTGAGTATGTTCCCGTCATCATGGATGGCAACACAAAATGGATGAAGTTCAAACACCCCAGTATCTATGGAAGAGCCTCTGACTTCTTCCAAGATCATTTTTTGTATGAGATACTGAAATGGGAGTTCAGTCATCTCCAAGTAGATAGAGCTGCATACTATGTTCCATTCACCTGGCTTAGGCATGGAAAGAAAACCAACCTAGGAATTTCTCCTTACCCTGTCTGTCCAAGGCTTAGCATGATTGATCTTAATAAGGACAAAGACAGAAAGTGCAGAAGAAACAAAGGAGTCATGCCTAGAGCTCATTCTGTAATGTTGGACTTATCTGAAGAAACATTTGATTACTCTATGCTTGAGTACTATCTGCACTTGGAAGCTGTTGGGAAAATAGAAGAAAGAATAGCTGCTAACTTCTGGAAGTCTCACATAATCCACTGCACTAGGGAAGCCTCTTCTTCTGGCCTCTCTCAAGAAGAAAAGCAGAAAATTCATAAAGTTAGAGGAAAGTGTGGACTCTCTAAGTTCAGACATATGATCTACAAAGATCTGTGGGCACTCCCTATTACCAGCAGAGATGTGGAGGAAATCACTCCTATTCATTGGGCAAAGGATGTCCCTGAGGCAATTCTACAATATACCTTTGTTTCAGCTTCAACCTCAGCCTCTAAACATACAACAGAAGAGTTAATTGTAGAAGGCCCTGAGCTAAATGCTGAAATCTTTTCCAGACCTGCTTCTGAACCTTCAACTATTTTAGCTGATGCTGTTGTTGTTGCTACTGTTGAGCTAACTCTGACCGAGCAGTCTGGTGTGGTTTGTGCTTCTAAGCAAGGTGCTGAGTCTGCTAAGACATCATCTCAACCATTAGCTCTTGCTATGGTTCATCCACCAGCCCAAGCTCAAGACACTGTCCCAGACACTGCTGAGAGCTCAAGACAATTATCCTTGCCACCAAATCTTGAGGACATCATTGGAAGAATTGTTGATGATAAGGTTTGTAAGATAGTTGAAGAGAAGACAGAACAGATGGCACAACAGATTGAAGAAAGGGTACAGAAGCAAGTTCAAGATACTTTGGCCCCTACAAATGCAATGGTGACTCAGATGCTGGCTTTATTGATGGATTTTCATAAAAGCCAAAACCCAAATCAAAACTAACCCCCTCCACCACCTCCTCCTACCTAAACCTTTTCGTTCTTTATCTTATCTGTTTTGCTGACTATGATGGTCCACTCCTTTTACCTTTTGTCTGATGACAAAAAAGGGGGAGAAAGGAAAGATTAAATTTATACAAAGTTTTTTTTTTTTGAAAAGGTACATATTTTGTCTGCATATGCATAAGTTTAAACTATTCATCTTGATGATACATTGCCTTGACTTCTTATGCCTAAATTTTGTCTAAAGTAAATTATGCTCTGATACTGCTTTGAACTGTTTATTCACAAATGTTTGATGAGCTACTATCTTGGTCTGATAACTTATATTTTCTTTCAAATAAGACTTGGTTTTATATGCCTTAACTGCTTTGACCTGTTGAATGCTACGTCTTAGGGGGAGCTTGGCAAGCTCTCTTAGACTTTGCTACTTAAATTTAATCAGTTTTTGTCATCATCAAAAAGGGGGAGATTGTTGGAACCAAAGTGGTTCTGGTTTATTTAATCTCTAGGTTTTGATGTTAACAAAAGGATTAAATTAGCTTGGTAAAGTGTTAGTTGAGATCTAACAAGTGATTTCAGTTTATGCAGGAATATCCAAAATAATATAAGGTATACAATGCTTGGACTCTTGCAAAAAGTTATCCGTCCAAAGGTTATTTAAACTATTTATATTTTAATCATTAAGTAGACGGATAACTATATCTCTGTAGACGTCCATAGTAGCCACGTCAGCAGAGGAGTGCTCTCCATCAAACTCAAGTAGACATCCATAGTGCCTAACTAAAATTCAGTAGACGTCCATAGCGCCACGTCATTGGACGGAGTTTCTCTAAAGACTTAGCAAGTCCAAAGACTAGTGTGGACGAGCGCTTCTGCCACATCAATGGACGAGCAGAATAAAACCATGTGTAGACGCGTTCTAAAACTGAGTGCCTGTAGACGGTTCTACATCTTCTATATCTTTACTACCTTGAATGTGATTTAATGCAATCTGGACGACATTGAATTTATTTTAAATGATTGATATTTATTTCAATGGAATATATGTTCTTTATAATTGTTTTATCTGGTTAATGCCTTGTTCCTTTGTGAGAAAATTCACAGTACTATCAAGGAAATACAAAAAGCAAATAGTACAATTGGAATTGCAAAACGATCTGTATGATGACAACTTTATTGCTGGACAAAAGCTGTGTTATACACAAAGGAGGAAAGAAAGTCTTTAAGGTACAATTGCTCAGGACAGTGAGCCTCCTTTTTGTGCTTTTTTGATAACCAAGGATACTTTTCAAAACGGTCAAAATCAAGCTATCAGTCTCAACGGATATCATGCATTTAATGCTATATCTAAACGAGATGATTAAAAATAACCGTTGAAAATTTGCAAGAGAAGTTGAAGACCACTATATATTGAAGGTCTCAAGCACTGAAGAATAACTTTTGCCATTTGAACATTTGCAAGATATTCAAAGCTCGTATTCCCTTTGTAAAGTAAAAGTCTGTAATTCTTAAGGTTGAATATTTGTAAAAATATTCAGTAGATCTTAAACCTTCATACCCTCACATATGGTGAGTTAGAAAGATCTTAGAAAAATCTGTGATTGAATTAGAGCCTGAAGAGGCTTGGCAAGAAAGAAATACTTGTAGCCTGGAGAGGTGTAGAATACTTGGTGTAGAAGCTGTTTGGAAATAGTGGAAAAAATCCTTCAAATAGAAGGGACTGGACGTAACTCTTGGTTGGAAGAGAGTGAACCGGGATAAAATACCTGAGTGAATTTTCTATCCCTTATCTTTTACAATTTTATTTATTTATACTAACTGTGGGATTTGATTTTGGTTTTGTTACTATTTTAAAAAGGATTTCTTGTGTGCTTAAACTTATTATCTTCTGCTTGTGAAAAGGTTTCTCAAAAATGGCTTTTGCGAAAATAATTAACAAACACAATTCAACCCCCTTTCTTGTGTTTTCCTGTGCCAACTTCATGCAGTTCCCCATATAAATCGTGTCGTTTTAAAATTAAAAATGTTTTATTTCTCTCTCCTGCCTTTATGACTATAAAAGGTAAAGAATCAGAAAGGTTCAACCTTTACGATTCTGATGTAGAAAAGATCTTGCCTGGTAAGACTGTTGATCTTCAACAGATGAAGAAATGGGGAATGGATGTCACTAAGGAGTTGGAATACTCCAAGTGGACTCCTTTCTTTGATATTAAGGAGCTTGTTCATCCTAAGCTTGTCAAAGAATTCTGGACAAATACTGTGGTCATCACCAGCAAATTCGATGGAATCAAAATCTTTAGGGCTCAAGTGATGGATAAAACTCTTCCCTTCCCCATCAGTTCTCTGGAGCTGGTTACAAAATGCCCTAGGATTGGAGCTACTTTCAAGCCTGAGTGGGAAGATCAGGTGGGAACTGAGAATGTCAACATAGCTATATATGGTGTTCCCAACCCTGAGAACCTGAAGCATGTAAGCATGGTGGCAAAGTGCAGATTCTTGCACAAATTGCTGCTGGAGTGTGTGATGCCTAGGAAAGGATCATGAGACAGTGTGACCAAGATGGACAAATTTTCTCTATACCACTTGATTCACAAAATCAAGGTAGATATCAATGATCTCATCTACATGTACCTTGAATCACTGATCAAGAGGACCAACATGCAGACCCACCCCTATGGGATGCTGTTGAGAAGAGTATTTAGGAACAAGATGTTTGTTCCCAGTGATGCTCACTTCGTAGACATGTCACTTCCCATTGACAGGAAGAACTTGTCTTTGATAGACATAAAGGGTATCCCTCTGGAAGAAGAAAAAGAAGAAGAAGCCTGTTGTTGAGCAGAAGCAGAAGGAAGAACCAGTGGTCTCCACTGATGAATCAGAGGTTCCCATCTCTGAAAGGATCTAGAAGCCTGCTGGAGAGGTGGCCAGACAGGACCAGAGACCTGATTTGGAAAAGCCATCAGTCTCTGCTGAGACTGCTGAAACAGTTGAGCCTTTAAGGTTCAAGCTAAAGAAACCCTCTCCCAAGAGGAAGACAAGTGAAGCTGTGAAATCGATTCTTCAGAATCGCACACAATACAAGAAAAACAAGGCTAGTGAAGACCTTTGCCAAGGTCAGACAAGTGGAGTCTGAATCTAGCAAAGATGGAGTATCTGCTCAGGGGGAGCAGACAACTCAACCCTTGGATAAGCCCAAGGAGAAGAAGACTCTTTATTTGGGACTCATTCCCAGAAAAAGAAGGTCTGGCTACCCAGTGCCAAGTGTGGCACCTGCTGAAAGGTAGAAAATCCTGCTGAAGGACAAGCTACAGAGGTTGAAGTTGCAACTGCTGCAAACCTGTCTGTTGGGACACAAACAGTTGTCCATCCCGAGGTCGACATTCTGTCTCCTTCGAAGAAAAAGTTGAAGATGTATGAGGATTAGCTAGTTCTCTCATCCATTCCTTCTGCACCATCTTTTTTCCCTCTCACCAAGGTATTCCAAACCCTCATGTTTCTTCTCCACCTGCCTTGTTTGTCCAACCCTTATCTATAATGTCTCCCTTCCCTTCACATGTCTCCTCTCATCAAAGCCAAACATCATCCTTTGATGTTGTGTCTGATATATGTCAGTACACAATTGTTCACAGGGACCCAACTCCCAAAGAACAAGCTGGCATATCATCTAGTCATTTTGTGTCTGACCTGCAATCTCTTATGACTGCAAGTGTCTCAAATATGTATGTCGTTCCCTCTTCTCCACCTCCTATCATTAATCCATGTAGGGAGATTTTCTTTTATCCCCCTATTGTTTTGTTCATTAGAACTTTGGCTAGGACTCACTATCCTACCTCTGTTGTGATGTTACCTAATAGGTCTAGGTACATCTTTCTTTTAGTAACAGGATCAAACTCCTTCTTCTACCATATTGATTCCTTGTTACCCCTACCTCCCTCTGTCTTAGCACAACAACCTCTTCCCCCACCTATATAGATAAGTATTACCCATCTGTCTCTTTCCGAGAGACTTTCTTGTGTCTTTTTTTCTCCTGATACAGACTTTATCAAAATCAGACCTTTGTTTAAGTTATCTTTTCTTCTGTTCTTTTATTATAGAACCCTTCATCAACTCATCTTTCCTCGTATTTCAACACCCTTCTTTGTGCCCAAGGCACCCCCAGTCTTAGCTTTGCCCTGGTACTCAGACCAGTCTATTGCTTCAACTAGTCTGACAATAGAAGCATCCTCCCTCGGGCGCATAAAGGATTTACATAGCTTCAATCTGCTCGTGCTCACTAGTCAAGTCAGAAGACAACTGAATGTAGAAAGGCATGCTAGATTGCTGCTACAACAAAGAGTTGAAGCTCTGTTTTTATTGTTTAGTCAACCTAGATAGTTTGTGTTTGTAAACTCTATATTGTACTTAAAAATCTTATGATGAATGAAATGAATTTTGTTTTTATATGTTCTTCACTTTTCTCTGTCTTCTTTATTTATTCCTTTTTGCTATTGACAAAAGGGGGAGTAAGTAAAGGGTAAAGATTAAGATGATTGGAATAAGAAAGATTAAGATTATTAGATTTGTTTTAGTATAAAGTAACAACACATGTTAAAATGGAACACTTGTCTTTAAGTATTTTTCCTATCTCACTTGCATAACTCTAATAGTGCACCTGTTTGCACAACACAACCCTTCTGACTAAGAAAATTTCAACTTGTCTGAATCTTAGTATTTCTTGTGTCGATATTTTCTAAGGTTCATTAAATCATCTGAATGTTTGTCATCGTCAAAAAGGGGGAGATTGTTAAGTCTCTTAAATATCTGATGTGCATTTCCCTAAGTTCTGATGAAAACTAAACACTGGTTAATGATTTAATTAACCTTCGTATTGGTTGCTAACCTATCTACCTAGTGTGTAGATCAAAATAACAAGTAGCCTTCTCTCTTGTCTGCTCACATAGATGATCACCTGTCTGGAGAAGCAAAAGTCAACCTGTTTGCTGACTAGGATTATTGACTTTCTACATTAAAGTTTCAATCTGTCTTCTGGTAAATTCCCACACTTGTCTGAGGTTCCTCCATGAAGAACCAAAGACCAAACAAGCTTTTGGAAGATGTCCCTTCATACAGAAGACTCTGAAGCGCTATCTCTCTCTCTCTCACGCTTATCAAGAAAAGTCAGAAGTCATTCTCACAAGCAACCTAGGAAATCAGAGATAAAGACCAGTTAAAGAATGCTTCCAACATGCTTTATTCCCTAGTACTTCTAGTTATTACACGAAAATGGAATTGTGCTCTGGAAAGTACAAAAAGCATTCTGCACAACTCTGTTATAGCTACTGCACGATGCATAAAGCCATGATCCTTCGTGTTAGAGTACAACCAACATTACTATTGCATTAATGGCTTCCCAGAACGACTTTATTGCATTTACTGAAATTCTGCTTGAAGCCATCAACTGAGGGAATGTCTCTAACGGATCTTAAATGCTTGAAGGCTATAAATACATAAGTCATTGAAGATGAAGATATATAGAGAACACACAACATTAAAAGAGCCATTACTCTATGCATTTATTTCTTCATTCTTTCAATCTATATTCTTCAATCGTTTGAATTATTACACAGTCTTTCCTAAGCTTACATTTAATTCACTGAGTGTTAGTGAAAGAACTGTCTGTCTGATTGTATTTATTACAAACAAACTTCTTAAACCAACCTGAGTGAGCCTGAAGAGGGTAAGTGTGCAAAGAATACTTGTCTTGGAGCCTAAAGAGGCTAGGTGTGAAAACAATACATGGATTCTGTAACCTGATCAGTTATAGTGGATAAAACTTGGTGCTTTCAAGGACTGGACGTAGCTCTTTGTGTGGAAGAGTGAACCAGGATAAATAGTTGTGTTAATCTCTCTTCCCTTAAACTCTTTATTTGCTTTGATTATTATATATGTTTTCTAACTAAGGGGTTAAAGTGTGAACTTTGAATCTGTTTTCAAGTTGTGTGCTTGAGTGTTTTTCTGTTTTAAATCTCATTAGACAGGTCACCTGTCTGTACTGTGTTTCTCTCACTTGTCTGAACTTAGCTTCTGTGTGTGAAAAGTTTTCAACTTTGTTTTAAATTCCGATAAACACAATTCAACCCCCCTTCTCGAGTTTATAGTTGTCTATTTCAACTTGTAATTGTGTATTTCAAAAAAAAAAAAAACATGATACCACATGACAACATCTGGTTAAATGGTGTCAACCCAGTTAATGTCTTACATTTATTTTTATTTGTTTAAAAAATAATAGAACGCATACCACGACACACCATGTCTAAGGCATAAGAAATGCATTAAAAGGGTTGTCCCCTTAGATTTTATATAATTAATGTACTGGCACCATTCAACCAGGTGCTGCCAGGTTATTTTTTCTTTTTGTAAAGCGCCAGTCCAAGTGGCACCTTGGGTGATGACATATGGACTAACATCTTGCTACGTGTCGAAAAATATAATACAAATTTGATGATTGCAAAATGATAAAAACTATACCATTTTGATTTCAAAAGTCCTCCATATTGGTAAATAGCTTTTAAAACAACATTGGTTTGGTCAAAAACCCTACATCTTCTTCTCCTTCCCTTGGCTTTTTGTGGGGCACTCTTAAGTGTGTGTGTTTAAACGAACGTTTAATAAACGTGATTTTGAATGAAATTAATTTAAAAAAATTGGTTTAGTTATAATTGAGTTTGAAGTGATGTGATTTATGTTTTGATGTTTCTATTTTGAATGCAAGTTTGATTGTGTGTTTGGATGAACATTTGACAAACGTGATTTTTGGATGGAATTGATTTTGTGGAATTGATTTCAATGGAATAGAGGTTGATGTAAAATGATTTATGTTTGGATACATTCACGTAAAAGTGAGCCGAGAAATAAATTTGAGGCTAAAAATCACGTTTGGGGGCAAAAGCTCCAAATTCTAGCTTTAAGTTAGAATCCATTCTAGAGGCAAAATCAATTTTAGTCGAGAACACCCAAACATGTCAAAATCAACTTTATGTCTCCGGAATCTCTTTTGCCTCTTACAAAAGTGAATCCAAACATGTACTTAGTGTAAAATTTTCAACCTAACGCCAAAGTTACTTTCTGTAGCTTCTACTAGAATAATGTTTGAAGGCAAAATCAACTTTGGACGATAGTAGCTAAACACCTCTATTCTTACTAAAATCATGTTTGGCAGAGAGTGAACGCAATGACTCTCTTCATCTTTAAACCAAACACGTAGTAACCAATTTTATATGATGGTAACCAGACAACGCCTATTCTTACTAAAATCACGCTTGACAGGGGTGGAGGCAATGATATTCTTCATCTTGAAACCAAACACGTAGTAAGTCGCATTAAACTGATTCAAGAATGGGTCTCTCCCTAAGAAAAAAGAGAATTACAATCCTCTATGTCAGCTTAATTATATACTTATACAATTAAACTAATTAAATTAATCATACAATATAAATCTTACCAATTTAATAAGTGTGTGTTTGGATAAACGTTTGATAAACATAATTTTGAATAAAATTGATTTGATTACAGTTAAGTTTGAAGTGAAATGATTTATATTTGGATGTTTTTATTTTAAAAGCAGATTTGATATAAAACTTAGTATAAATTTTCAACCCAAGGTAAAAGTTACTTTCTATAGATTCTAATGAAAATCACTTTTGAA
Source organism: Sophora flavescens (assembly GCA_030762895.1). Lineage (NCBI taxonomy): Eukaryota > Viridiplantae > Streptophyta > Magnoliopsida > Fabales > Fabaceae > Sophora > Sophora flavescens. The sequence continues at coordinate 116,978,619 of CM061063.1, forward strand.
GGTGAAATCAACTTTGTCTAAATGTAACAAATGACGGATCTTGACTAAAATTTTCTAGGGAGCCACTAAATATTAGATAAAATAATGTAATTAAAAGCATATGAAACAAATATAATTTTATTGAAGATTTATAGTCATTAATAAATGAATCATATCTAAAAGTTTTTTGATCGAAGATTTGAAGTCTTTTTTTAAATATAAAACACCATATTCTCCACAAGAGATTCATTTTATATCTTTCTGTAGTAGTTGTAGAAACTAGAATAGTTGAGATAAGGTAAATTATGTATTTGGTTTCGCTGTGTTTACCAAACTTCACACAATCTTTGTTGAAAATTTTCTTCTTGAAAAATGTATCAATTTTTTTATGCTTAATCATTGTTTTTGTTCAAGAAAATTGTATCACCACTCCTAAAACATTTGAAATTAATTATGTAAATCTTTTTGAAAACACCATAAATCAACAATCAAATAAAATAAAAATTGTATAAAACTGACAAGTCTTCAAATTAATTAACATTTTTTCTATATTCCTCGATAAATGGAAGAGGCACTTCGAAGCCTATTAGCTTTGCTACCGCCTTTCATGTTGCTTTGTTATTTAAAAAAGTTACATAAACATTACTAGAAATTCATGAATTTCTTACAGATTTTTCTGCGGATTTTTTTCGTCCTGCGAATTTTGTTGAGTTTTTCTAGAAATAAGGTTTTTTCCTATAGATTTAATTTTGTAGGAAATTTTGACATTTCCTACGAATTTTCTTGTGGATTTAAATTTTTCGCAAGAAAACATGTAGGAAATTTCTTACAGATTTTAAAATTCGTAGGAAAAATTACCCATGGAGGTATTATTTATAGATAGAATTCATAGAAAAATCTGCACGGAAACTTACTTCCTGCAAAATTTTTAGCAAAATCCGCAGAAAAATCTTGCAGTGTAATCAAAAGATTTCTAGTAATGAAAAAATGGTAAAAATTTTCCGGGGAAGCCATGGCTGCCTCACTCCCGGAGAGTCTGCTGGTGACAATAATCAAATACATCATTTTTAATAAAATCAGGTTTAATAAGATGTAAAATCAATTTTTTACTTTTCATCATGAAATCAAATACACACTTAATTAGATTTTTAAAACATTCTTTCACTATCACATATTATCCGGGGTGATCTATTCTAATTTCTATGTCATAGTCATAGTAAACAACACGTGATTAGCAGACGCAGTTCTTTGTAAGAGATCTCATCCTTGAAGCTTGGCTAAGTACGGATGGATGGCATAGAAAGTTTTAGTGGACCCCCAATTATTCAAATTCATCTTCCTATCATCTATTTTCCATTTCTGTAAGGTTTCATTCTTTGACTCAAGTCCACGTTGACTTTTTCATTGATTTTTATATATTTTTTTTATTTCATGATAGCACGTCGATATTCTTTTTTCCTAAAGAATAGATTTTCCGGAGGCTCACATAAAAGAAAAGTACAAATCCGGAGATTATTCTCTTTTAATTATATGATAAGGGCACGATATAAAATTTAAGTAGAATTTTGTAATAATATTCTTTGAAGAAATTTAAAGTACAAATTAAGTTAAATTATAAATTATCAAACGTAATAATATATTTTAACTAAATTATGTTGGATAAATTAAAACAAATTATGTAATTAAATTTTACTCCTTTAGTAATCACTATTTAAAAAAATATATATAATTTTTTACATATTTGACATTACTATATTAATATTAATAATATAAAAATAGACTTAATTTGTATTCAATGTTAATGTAAATATTTTTTTATACTGTCAATTAATCATAAATTATTACATAATTAAAAATATTGAACTCTTATCATAACCAGCTTATCATAAATTATCATCACTTTAAATTGACAATGTATAAAAATAAAACTCATAAAAAAATCTTAATATAAAAAAATATGGACAAAAATTTAACTAAGGTATTGTTCTTTAAGGATCCGTTTGATTTACAATAAATCATGGGCTGATCACAAAAGGATAGTTTAGTAAATTTAGTTTTGTTTTGTCCGTGTTTTGTATCAATTATCAAACATCACTCACGACAAAAAGTTGTGTTGTGACCCAGCTATTTGTCCTGTACTGTTCTCCTTGTTCTGTCCTTGTATGCGAATCAAACGGACCCTAAGTATTTGTGATGTTGTTTTCTAATGACAACAAGACAACTCTAATAGCCATTATATATGTCATACTTTTTTTTTGTTGCAAAAAATTTAGGGTGAGAGGATGGTGCCCTGGTCCATGACAGGGAAAACCTTCAATCTCTTAGACACTTACAAAGGAATTTACCTTTATCTCATCCCGAGAAAAATAGTGGGGTCTCGGATATATAACCTATGAAATACGAGATCCTGTCATGATCCACTAGACCAACCCCTTGAGATTATATATGTCATACTTTTATTGATAAGTTATTATCCATATTTTATTCTTATTGAAAAATAACACTACAGACATTTAAGAAACAACACCTAAATTTTCTCCAAAAAGATACCTATCTTGGAAATAAGGTGTAGTCTACTTTTTGTTTCTATTTTCAGTTTATATATTTTTATTAATTATAATAAAAATATTATAATATTTTCACATTATTTCTTACTTATAATTTTTATATGAAGAAAACTAAGTGAATTAGCTTGATTTGAATATATATCTAATTCAATTGGTTCCAGTTTATTCATCTAATAAGATTATATCAGATAAAATGGATCTAAAGCCAAATGACTTGACCAAATTTTATATATATATATATATATATATATATATATATATATATATATATATATAATTTTAAATCATAACAAATCTGGTTAAAAGTTAGTTAATGGTCATGTGCTAGCTCACCAATTAAAAAGTCACATGACTGATTACCAAAAAAAAAAAAAAATCGCATGACTTTATATATGTTTTAATTTTGATTATTCATGTTTGATTCAATAATTAAGATTTTATCATCTCATCTCTCACCCTATCACAATCTTCTCACTTGATATGCATCCTCCATGTATATTCGTTTTATTATTTTTAGATGCCTTTACATTTAGATGCCTTTACATGATTATCCAAACTTAACCAATTCAATTTTAGTAGGGTTAATTTGATGAGTTTAAATTTTGAAACATTGTCGGAGTAATTTTATTTTTTTGCACTGTTAATCAATCACAAATAATTTTTTGTGTGACTTCTAAAGTGATTATGATAAAATTAAAAATTTCTAATGATTTAACAATTTATGATTGGTTAATAGTATAAAAAATATTTACATTGACGATGGATATGAATAAAATCATAATTTTTTTTATCAGGAAGAAAAGAAAAGACAGCTAAAAACAGAAATTAATGTCTAATCCAAACATAACCAACCGCATTAGCTAACAATCTGTGCCTTGATCATGAAGAAAAGAAAAGACCAATAAAATCATAATTTGATTCAGATTGATTAATAAAATATTCATAAATCTGTGCTTTCCCCCAATCTAAACTTTTGTCAAACAAAAAAAATATTCATAAATCTAAATTAAACAAAACAAATTAACTTGGAGTGATTTAGCTTTTTCTTCCCTTCTAACTAAAATCAATCCAACACATAAACACCCCCTGATAACAAGTGTCATCGAATCACCAACGTTCGTGCATAGCAAGCAAACATTCTTGAAAGTTCTGTTTAGAACTTTAAAAGGTTCAAATTATTTCATACAGCAAAATTTAACGATTCTTGGGTGTCAACTGTTGTACAGGGTAAATATAAAATGGTTGAGTATTTAAATGAATATAAAAGAATGTTGATCTTGTCAAAAAAAAAATTGTTGATTAATTTCTTATTTTCTACATAAAATGTTTGATATTTGTTTGGAAATGTCATGCATTATGTTTATGGTATCATTAAAAAAATATCATAATGAGAGAATGAATGTTTTGTTATATCCAGAGTTTGATCTTATGGAAGAATTCATATAGCTTAAAAAGTAAAGTTACATAAAAACCTTGTCATGGATGATGAAAAGTGGTGACCCAGTAAACGAGTTGACCTTATTTAACGGTTTCGTTTGGTGGTCCAATAAGAAAAGCGAGATAAGATAAGCTATTATATCTTATCTCGAAATTATTGTTTGGTGAGCCAAGTGAGAATAGGATAAGTCAACCTCGCCACTTATTATATTTTGCTCATCTAGTTAAAATTCTATCCCGAGAAGAGGATCGTGTTAGAATTCAACATGATAGGATAAGATGGTTTTTTTTATAACAAGTAGGATATGTTGATTTAAAGTATAATAAAACATAAAAATATATAATATATAAAATAATTAAAGTATAATAAAATTTAACATGGCTACCAAAAATAAGATATAATAAAATATAAATTATTTAAAATAATAAAAATATTAATAATTATTTTTAAAATTTATTTTTATTTTATCACAATGCTAATTTTGTTATTTTATATTATTTTAAAAAACTGTAAAATATAAAAAATTATTCTAATAATTTAACTATATGTAAAGTAAAAACAAAAATGAATATTTAAAAATATAAAAAATTAATTTTAGTTAGACAATATTTAAAAAATTTAAAACATTATATGTAATTTTATCATCACAAGGATAATTTTGTCTTTTTATATAATTTTAAATAATGAAAATTAAAAAAAACTAAAATCTAATAAAAGATGAAAACATTTAGAATAAAAACGAAAATTTTAAAATTCATACTTAAATTATAATGCTGTCCAGTTGGTTATCTGAATGTTGGATATGATAACAGCTTATCATGCTTATTTTCTATCATACTAATATCATGTTCTCTTATCCTATCCGCCTCTATCATATCCTAACCATCAAACGAGCCTTTAAGGTGTAGAATAAATATTCGACCAAATTTGAATAATTCAAAATCAACCCACAAATATGGGTCCTGTTGATGCCTCTTGTTCATGATGAGCACAAACCAGACTCCCCTGTAGAATTGGCTAATGGGTAGCAGAGAGCCGTGTTTTGACCATACAATGAGATTCATTCCGTTCTTTCCCCATTTACAAAGAAGCAAATTAAATATTTTTATATCCCCGTTAATAGATTCATTCAGAAATAATTTTCAAATTGCAATGTCACATATAGATAATAATTAAAGGATAAAACATAGGTACAATTCCACCCCAGTACATTATGTATTGTTTTCCATATGTAATAACTTTTATGTTTTCATTAGCGAAGTGTTACGTATGCCATATTATCATTAGAAAAAGAACCTAATGTACTTGTGAAATTATATTCAGTCTTCTTCGTAGTTAAATGTACCCTATCAATGAAAAAGGGATGTTTCAGGCATGCAAATTGCATTTAGACCCTATTAATTTTGCAGCTCCTAAAGTGATTCTCAGCCTAATCCACAAATGTCCAGCAACTTGTGTAAGTTGTAACTCAATCCATAACTAATTCTATGCTTTTTCACACTACTAGACCCAATAGATAAAGTTAATTATGGGCTAATAACCATGCATATAGAGCCCAAAATAATTATTCCAAAGGCCATGTCGGTAATATATTCACAAACAAACAAAAATTTTTGACTGCCTATTTGGTTATTATAGAACTCAAATCAAAGATGATCACATTTTCTTTCTTTCTCTCTCTATCTCTATAAAGACAACCGACAAAGCTATAGAAGTGCTGAAGAAAAGACTGCTGCAAGGTGTTAACTAGGTAGTTCCATATTGGATCTGCCATCTTCTATTTTCTTTTTGTCAAAATCTATTCAAGTGTGAACATACATACCAAAATCCTCAGAGGCGGCAACCGTATATTTATTTACTTTATTCTTTTGGCTATGTATTTTTTATAGTTTATTTTCTTTATATATTTTAGAAAATCAAAGAGAATTTGTGCACCATCAATATTATTAATTCCAAAATTAATAATTTCAGAAAGGTGGTGGTGTTGGTGTGTGTGCATGGAGGAAGCTATAGAGTTATAAGGCACAGGAACAAGGGTACTATTTTAATGGTGGCTAGCCCTCACGTGTGATTTATCTTTCCACAAATTATTATATAACCTTAGTTTCATTCTCAATTGCATCTCAAAGGGTCTCTGAAGATAGAATCAAATAAGAAAAATTGTGGGGGATCATTGTTTTTGTTATAAGAAAAATAAAAAAAGAAGAACTTTGTGTACATGTGCTTGCAAACGGTGGCGCACCAAAGAGGTTCAGGTGAGTTCATCAGGTTCGGCGGCGGCGGAGGCGATGGTGGTGATGAAGAACATGCTTCTGGACATGATGGTGGAAGCTCTGGGACATCTCAGTCAATAGGATTCAACCAAATGATGGAGCAAGGTGAGGTGACAATGCAAGGTTCTTCTTCTATGGTTTCAGGTTACAGCAGGGCTAGAGAGTTCACAGAAATGGTTTCTGCTTTGACGCATGTGGTGTCAGGATCAGGCCAGAGAAGCAGCGAATGGGTCCAGAGAAGTGGTTTTCCTATGATGTCAGGTTTTGGACATGTATCTTCTTCTTCACCTCATTCTAGTTTGTCTTCTTTCACTGCTTCTTCTTCTGCCACTTCTGGTCCTGCTTTGGTTTCTGGCTCATGGGTTGGCCACAAAAGAGGGCGTGAAGAAGAGAGTGGTGCTTCTTATCAGTTGATGCAACAAGGTGCTCCTAGACTCTTCAGAAACATTGGTGACTTTAGGGTACCAACACAAGGAGAGTCATCATCAGGTGCAGTTGCTTTCTTTACTTCATCAAGCATAAACTTTTTTGCACTCCACATAATCATCACATCCTCTTCAAGTTTTTTTTTTTTTTTTGATGCTACAACCTCTACAAGTTTTATCAAAACAATAAATGGGGTGTATCATTATTTACATTATTTTAATCTTTTTTACCTTTTTTTCAAACATGCCAACTTGTTGAATAAAACATTGCAGCATTAATCTGTATTAACTCATATAAAAGATCTGTATTGACCACCCTTCTCATTCATGAAATTTTCTTCTCTTACTAGGACCACCTTATAATAATAATAACATATGATATATTAATACCTATTTCAACTTGTACTGGGGAAAATCATATCTATCTTATATTGCATGCATCAAACATTTTATCATTTTATTAAAAATAAAAATAAACTGATATACCATAATTGGCTATAGAATAGTGCTGCAAGGAAAACCATACTTCAAAATAAGCCATTCAATATTTCACCAAAAATAAATAAATGATAAATCCATTCAATAGACAGTGGCATTTTCTGCATTAGTCCAAATGTTTTATGCGAGTTATCTGAATTTTTCATTTTTTAACCAGTGACAGAAGAAGCTGCCACCACCACCACTGTAACCACGGCAGCCGCCACTACACCGGCGACACCGTCGAGCGAAACAGCTTCACATGAAGAAGCCAGAGAGAGGAGGAGGTACAGGGGAGTGAGGCAGAGGCCATGGGGGAAATGGGCAGCAGAAATCCGCGATCCACACAAAGCAGCAAGAGTTTGGCTCGGCACATTCGACACAGCAGAAGCAGCAGCAAGGAGCTTATGATGAAGCTGCATTGAGGTTCAGAGGAAACAGAGCAAAGCTAAATTTCCTGAAAATGTTAGAGCAGTGACACCACCGGTTCAAACTTTTCCAGCCACCACAAGGCTGGTCATCTCAGATTCAGCAGCAGCCTCTCAGTTCCGGCAGCAGCCCCCGGCTGCAATCGCGACACAGCCGCCATTGCAGCCGAGTTTTATGCAGCAGCAGCAGCAGCCACCATTACTTCAGGGGTCCTCTGATTTGATCAGAGAATATTGGGAATATTCTCAGCTTCTTCCGAATACTGGTGATTATCATCAACAACAACAACAACAATTACAACAACAACAACAACCTTCTAGTTTGTTGCAGCAGTGGTACTATAATTCACAATTGGCTGCACTTCAACAACAACCTTCATTG